>WYDI02022893.1:0-15885 GCA_009867235.2 Psittacus erithacus
GGGGCTGTTCAGCCTGGAGAAGAGAAGGCTGCGTGGAGACTTCATAGCAGCCTTCCAGTATCTGAAGGGGGCCTATAGGGATGCTGGGGAGAGACTGTTTATTAGGGATTGTAGTGATAGGACAAGCGGTAATGGGTTAAAACTTAAACAGGGGAAGTTTAGATTGGATATAAGGAGAAAGTTCTTTACTGTAAGGGTGGTGAGGCCCTGGAATGGGTTGCCCAAGGAAGTTGTGAATTCTCCATCCCTGGCAGTGTTCAAGGCCAGGGTGGACAGAGCCTTGGATGACATGGTTTAGTGTGGGGTGTCCCTGCCCATGGCAGAGGGGCTGGAACTAGACGATCTTAAGGTCCTTTCCAACCCTAACTTTTCTATGATTCTATGATTCCATGTCTGAGAAAACAGGGATCAAATTAAAGGAAAAGAACTAGTGTTTAGTGCTGTCTGGAGAACACAGCAACAGCCTGTCTCCAGCAGGCCTGATGTTCCTACAAAATAACCAGTCTAGAAATGACTGTCCCAGAAATAAAAGAAGCAAAACAAAAGGAAGCAGGAATGAAATTCAAGTGGAGCTGCTTTCCACTTTCCCCTGCTCCTGCTGCAGCATAACATTGAAACTGAGCAGATGGATTTGCTTCCAAATGAAAATATGCTTGTGTGGCAGAGTTGCCTAGCAGACACCACAGACTGTTCCAGCTGCTGGCAACATAGAAGGAGTGACAGGATCCTGGCCAGGGCTCTCCTAATGGAGCCCATGTAAATCAGAGAAGTGCCTGTGGGCGGTTTGTTAGCACTAGGGACTGTTCAGCATCTTGGATGCCAATATTCCACAACTGATTCTGCTCATAGGGAGCCATTTGTCAGAGTCAGAGTCAAATGTCTCATTAAACGGTCTGATGATAAAGTGCTCTCTGCAGAGCTGATTTCTTCAGAAATGTCCATGGTGCCAGTATGAAATGTCAGGAGGCAGCCTTGCCTGAAATACTGGGGGGAACATGTTTCAATAAAATGGGTACTGGGGAAAGGGGGTGGGTTGGGAAGGACAGATATGATTATAGGAGGGAGACACTGCTGTGGTGAAGCCCCCTATGATTATTTAGTTTACAGGGAGACATTCAGAAAGGGGAGCATAATAGAAAAGCAGAAAATACTGTGATGTGCTACTTGCTCCTATACTGAATTAGGACTCAGTGAACCTGAAAGGTGACACATTTTAAAATGGGTAACAGGAGATGTATTTATTACAGAATAATGACACTTGTGTACAGGAAATGTATTTACTATAGAATGGTGTTATTTATGAGAGTTTCACAGGCCATCACTGAGAACAAGAGTCTTAAAGAGAGCTTAAGTCTTAGATAGGATTAGAGGGTGGGAAAAGGATAACAGAGGTTGTTACTTTTATTCTCTCTATCATGTTTGGGGGATAAAATCCTACTAGCTTCAGAGCATAGAACGACTCAGAAAGCCCATGACTAGAAATAACTTCTTGTGTGGACAGATTATCCTATTCTTCTCTTGAACTTTTCTGAGAGTAATCTTCTGTTGATTTCTGTCATAGATAGGATAGTTTAGCCTGCAGGGGTATTTCTTTTGGTATGGTTGTTACTGCTGGGGTGTGTTAGTAAAGGTATAAGCTGGAATTTCAAAGACTGCTTCCAGGCCACTTTCACTGGCAGAAAAGCAGTGTGGCAGATGTAGATAGAGCTGCACTGACTAACATGTTTTTTCCATCACTCAGTTTTATCTCAAACATAAAGAAAAAAAAAATCTGTATTTTGTGACTATGTTTTTTTGTTGGGTTGTTGTTTTTTTTTATAGCAACCCAGTCTTCAGAGCACCTCTTAAGTTAATATTGTCCAGCCTTGTACCTTAGGCATCATCCTCTCCAGGACCTTCTCTGCATCTCTATTGATGTTTCTGCTGTAGTGAAGAAATCTAATCTTCTCTGTTGCCACCATGTTCCAGGCACCTTCAATCTTTCCTTAGTAGTTCATCTTTTGGATCTGTTGGAATATGAACAGTGGGATCATTCATACTGAGAGACCGACCCCATGTTCACTCCCTTTGCTATGGATGTCAGCAGTTCCCCAGCATCCCTGTTCTCACGTCTGTGTCCATAAACTGATGTTTAGCCACTGTTTGCCTATATTCTCCCTAAGATGTTGGAAGTCCCCTCTTGCTGATTGATCGTTTGCCTCCTGTGGGCACATCCCCATCAGCATTTCCCTGGTTTGGCTCCATGGCAGGTTTATCATGGCCCTGATGGTGCCAGAGGTTGTGGCATTCACTGTCCCTACTCTGGCTGTGTCCTCTAGTGACATTCACTCCTCACGTGGTATCTTTGTATGACTGCCTGCATGAGATACTCTGAAAGATAGGTCTCTTCTGCCCCAGCTGCCCAGCAAGTGTCCAGCTATCCAGCTGAGGGTGAAGTGAGCCACACAATTGCTGTATATCTGGTCTTCTGTATCTGCTTAGCATACTATCACTTGCTGCCATAGATAGGTACATCCTCTGATCCTCATTTGCTCTTGCACCTGAAATGCATGCATCATCCTGGGCTGTGCACTGGGCTGGCTCTTCCTTCTGTGTACTTAGTGCATTACAAGAGCTGTCACTGGGTCTCTCTGTCGGTGGCTGCACTTTTGCCAGGAGGCAGATAGCAAGCCAAAGATTAAAAGTATTTGATCTAAAGGGGATATTGAGTATTGCAGGTGCCTGGAGTTCAGAAAGACTTCAAAAGGGTGTTTATTTTTCCCTGGTGAATCGATGCTTTAAAATGTTTAAACAAATCAGATGTATAATTTGGTTGAATGACAACTCTACATGTAGAAGAGAATGGTGATAAAAAGACTTTGAAGGATATAAATGTCATGGAAGGAGGAGTCGTTATGGTGGTATGTAGGGCTCAAGTGGATTTGAGAATAGGAAAATTTTGGCTCAGTATAAGGAACAAAAACATAAACTAAATAAAGTGATCTAAAATAAGTAACTTTACAAAGCCTAAGAAACCAAACAAAACCTTTCCTCCAAGTGGTTATTTTGAAAGAGGAAAAGTACCAGATACTACATTGAGTTCTCTGTGAGTTTCACTGTTGTTATGAGTTTTTACATGGGAGCCACTCAGAAACTTACAGTGATGGTGCCTGCCTAAAATGGAAAGAGCCAACAATAATCTCTGCTTGATTTGAACAATCCCCAAAAGGGAGAGTCTGAAACCCCTCAGAAGCAATAAATTAAAATGGAACAGAAACCTGGCATGTGTAGTAAATGATGCATAGAGTGAATGGCACAATCTTCTGTTGGGCATTGCACATAGAGGATGGACACATCATGATTTTCCATGTCTAAAATAAAAAGCCTATAAAAAGTAGTTCTTCCAGTTACGGAGACAAATAAATTTGACAAGAGTGATTTGTCTTCTTACAGAATTGATCCTTTTCTTTTCTTTATTTGGTTTCCTTCTTTCCCTGGTGACCTTTAAGTGCAGAGAAAAAAGGGCGTCTGATCTGGGTATGAGTCTGGCACAGATGAAGGATCTGAAACTGAGAAAATGTCGCTGCTTTTCACATTGGCAGTGCTCTCTCTTCACTGGAGTGTCCCTGGGGTTTAGTGAACGTGATAAAGCGTGGTCAGTCCAAGTGGGGAAGATGTTAACACTTCAGACAAGAACAAAAATAGTCGTTAAATTTATGCACTGTATTAGAAAATTGTAGCAGTAGCTAAAACAAATGTTTAAAGATGCGGAAATTTAAAGCCAGGTTAATGGTCTAAACCAGAGATCAAAGTTGACCTTCCCAGGCAGAATTGTTCCATTTTTCAATGAAGGGGTTTTAAAATGAAGGCTAGAAATATCTGTATACTCATGGTTGTGCTCTGGTGGATAAGTGTGTGAAACAAGGCTGGGCACTATATCAGTGGGAGAGATGCTGTGAAGGAGAGCGTCCTCTTCAGCTTTATGAAGTGTTGGCTCCTGGGCGAGCAGGGAGATAAAGAGCTGCTGCATCATGTTCACAGTATGTTAACTGCTGGTATTTTCAGTACACACCAAGCCCCAGATCACATAACTCCACTGTTAGATCATGCTGAAGTGCTCTGCTGCTTATTTCTCTCTGTCGCACACAAGGTACGGGGCTGCAGAGGCACCGGTAAAAGCAATACATGGATGTTTGAAACTGTATAAACTTTGTGTCTTAAAACAAACACACGTGCAATTAATGAACACTCTTTGCTCCATGTTTATGCTTCGATGAAGAAAGCCTGAGGTTCCTGCCGGAAAGTGGGATGGCAATTTTAAAAGGGCACAGTGGAGCGCCAGCCAACATGTCCCTGCACTGCCCCATTCTGCTTGGCCCTGGCAGGACTGAGCCATTCAGAGCCATCCCTTCCCACTTCCATGCTTTCTGTGCCGAAGGCATCTGGCTCAGTGCTCACCTCTCTGTGGGGCTTTGGCATTGAGGCCGGCTAGGTGTTGCTGGAAGGGAAGAGGCAGGCAAAAGGAATGAGCTGCCATTACAGCACTCTGTATTTCTGAGCTTTGGGGCATTTTATTTCAAGGGCAGTGCTCTCAGGATGCTTTCATTCACACGCATTTGCAGATGTAACTGTCTGCCAAATGATACGCCTGTTTATGTTGTCTGGGAAAATCCTTGGCCTGTTTCGCAAGACTGACGTCCCAGGAGCTACCAGCACACACAATGTCTGCGATCTTCCTTCGGACAAGGACCACAGGCGTGGGTGTTTGCCAGCCCCTCAGAGATAGCGGTAATCGGCGCTCAGAGCTGTTGAGCTGAGTGTTGTTTGCAGGAGAGGCTCCTCTGCTGGCCCCTGGCCAGAGCCTGCAGCCCTGTTCCAGCCCTCGGCAGTGGGAGACGTGCTGTGCCGCCTGTGCTCTGCTCTATCTCTGCTCAGCACAGCAGCCCCAGGGTGACAGTGCTGCTTGAGATGTCCCTGGACTGCTTCAGCCAATGCAGGGTGGGGAGATGACCTGCAATGCCCCTTCGACTGGCAAAGCACACAGGGACAGGTTTAAATCCTCCCTCTTGTTTTCCACTAAGTCCTGCCCTGTCCTTTCCCTCCCAAGCCCCATCCTTCCCTCTTTTGAGATCCTGTTTATTGTCTTCTGCTTCCCAAATTTCTATCATTGATATTTTTCCCACAGACCCTGGAGGTTTTTTTCGGTTTAACCCCTTTATCCCCTCTACTAACACACATCCAGCTCCCACACTCGAACACAAATACTGGGAGCCCTGAATGTGCCCAGGAACATGTGATTCTGTAATAATGACAATAATATATAAACTGAGTAAAATAATGCCAGTAACATAAAAGTATCTTACAACTGGGAGGAATAATTCCCAGGAAGGCTCTACTCCATCGGAGGATGGCACATGCTTTGGGAACATGCCATGCCCATGCCAAGGGAGATGTAGGAATCAAGTTGTTGGTGCTCTGTGTTTTTAGTTAAAGGTTTATAATCTCAACAGGCATGGAGCAGAGGGTAGTAGACAGACCAGCTTTACATCTGAAGTCCTTGTTTCAGGGTGTACACTAACAAGGCTTGTTTCCCCAAGTCAGCTTTGGAGAAATGACTGAATTGTTCTAGCTGATATTTTCCTGAGACAGCACAGGCCGTGGACAGATCCCCAACACAGACACTTTCTGCCTGTATCACTCATCAGTGTTACCAGCAATTTTAAACACTACTGATAAGAGGAAGGGTCAGGTAAACTCATCTATTAGTATAGTAAAGGAGCGTTGCAACAAAAAGCCCTTCAGGAAGATGCAGCCCAGGGGATTCAGCTGGCCAGCCATGAGCATGACCAGTCCTGCCTGAGTGTGAGCATGGGGCTCACAGGTCCTGCCTGCCTTCCTCCAGCAGAGCAGAGGGGAACCACACACCATATACTCTGTGGCCACACGGGCACTTCCAGACATCCCAAAGCCTGCTCAGGGCTGGAAACTCCAGAGAGATGCCCACAGGCCATCCACATGACAAAAGTGAGAAAAGCAAACGTGACAAAGAAAGCCTGTCTGCATGGTTGCCCTGCTTTGTTCCACTGACCACGTCTGTTCCTGTGTTCAAAGATAATCTTCACATGGAAAAAAAGGGGGTGCCTTTCTGTTCCCACTTTTTTCACTACTCAATGATACACAGAAGTGGTTGGGAAAGTGCCCTTCCTCACCTCCATATTTTTCCTCTGTGTCAGAAATCATAGTCTAGTTTGGGTTGGAAGGGACCTTCCAAGGTCATCTTGTCCAACACCCCGCCCCGCAATGAGCAGGGACATCTTCAACTAGATTCATGTCTTAACAAGCTCCTTCCCTTGGAAGCTTCTGGTGATAAAGAAGGAGCAGTTGTGTGAGTCACCAGCTGCAGCAACAGGCAGGGGAAGTCTGAGGGAGGGGAAATGAGTTCATGGAGACCCCAGGGAGCTCTGTGTGCCACTGAGGGGACTGATGGGCAACAAGCAGAAAGAAGCAGCAAAAGATAAAGTTTCCAACTGCAATAGGGAAACAGTCATGGCGCAGGATTTCACTGGTGAATTGGCTTTGCAAATACACAAATGCCTAGAAGTGGATGACACCCTCAGTGTTACACCCTAATAAAATCTCTCCCTCAAATTACAACCATGGACCCCAATTCTACTTGCAGTTCAGCTCCTCTTGGGTGGCTTTTGAGCTTCCCACTGCTGCCACAGCTGCCACTTCAGAGCCTTCTGCAGCCCGAGCTCTGCTTACTCAGTTGGAAAAAAAGGTGTTGTATGTGGTTGTCCTTTTGAAGTTCACCACAGCCCTGAAAGAGCTGCCCACGTGTGGACATCAGCTGAACCCCAAGCAGATGCTGCTCCTAAATAGCTGGTGGTAGAGCTCAGTTCACATGCAGGGGCATAGTAAAAGCATGAGTGTGAGTTTCATGGTGAAAAGGAACAGTAAATTGAGCCTTAAACACGTCTCTCTTCTACTTAATTTAACACTCATTCTGACCGCTTCTGGTGATGCAGACCTTTGATCTACTGGCTGAAGGCCCTCCTGCAGCCATGACTCAGCTGGCCCTTGCCTATATGCCTTGTTTGAGCAGGAACCTCTCCAAGGGGCCCTAATAAAGTTCAGTCCCCATGGCTCCAGCTGATTCTGACTTCTCTAGGCGTGACTTCGTCAAGCAAAGCCCTGGAAGAGCTGGTCCCAGTCATTTGGGAAGGAGAGAAGCACTGCTTCTGGCCTAAGCTCACTTGTTGCCTGGAAAACATCTCTTGGCTGTTGTTGTCTGTCCTCCTCATCCTGTGTCCCCTGTCTTGATCTGAGGACCTACATGTTTTATTACATTAATATCAGTCAAGGAATTGATTTACTACTCCATTTCTGTTGGATGGGAGAGGGGAAAACAAAGCTGCGAAGGCTTGATGGTGCTTACCATCCATTGGTCTGGAGGTAGGAAGTTTGGTTGGTGATGAAAACATTGGCGTTTCCTTCCTAAACTGGATTTCCACCCCATGTTGTGGTCCCCTGGCCTCTCATTCTTGGCAGGAGAGCTCTGCCACTGGGAGAAGCCGCCCCGCTGAACACCCATGGCAATGTTGCCATTCGATCCCATGGAGAACCAGTCTGAGTAGGTCAAATTTAGAAAAATATAAAACAAACTTAAGCAGAGCTTTACAAGAACACACAGAAAAGCTTTGGGGTTCTTTTGTCAGATCTGCTTCCTGTGCTGGCTCATTAAAGGCTTCCATGGGGATTATACTGGGGCGAGAGTGGCCCCACTTGCTCCTGTCCTTGCATCGCCCCTGCCCTGGCACTGCCTGGCTGTGGGATGGGTGACACAAAGCACTTGAGCAGGGTACAGATACAAACTGAGCCCTGTGCGATCTGGGAGGCAGGATGTCGTGAGCTGTTTGGCTACACAAGTGTTGGGACAGCTCAAAGAGGACAACCCGGGAAAGGGGGGTGGCGCTGGGCTCAGTTCCCCAGGGCCTACCAAAGAAATTCCCTGGGTTGTTTGGGGGATTTCTCACATGCAGTAGGACAAACAGTGCTGCCTGCAGTGCCCGGGGTCAGGGACATGAGAACTCATTTGCCCTTTGTCCTGAAGCGCTGTGAGCGAGCAGTGTAAAATATGCAGCCTCTCTCAACCCCCTTGCCTGTGTTCCTCTGCAGGCTGAAGCTGTTCATCTCAGCCTGAGGTGTTCCCAGGAGGGGAACCAAATGTGTTTGCAGTGGCTTGGCCACCATGCCCTGCCTCCTCCAACCAGGAATGTCCCCTCATACAGCTGAAAGACTGCCGGCAAAGGAGAGCTCCTGGGGATGGTGCAGATCCCTCATGGCATTGCCCACACCAGCACTCGATGTGCACTGCAATGCACAAGGCCAGGACGTGTAAGCGCTGGTGGGGCCGAGCCCCCTCCAAAAGGAGCAGACTGACATTTGGTCACCTGCAAAGCCAGAAAACATCCCCACTGGCCAAGGCTCCACTGCAGCAGTGAGCATCTTCCTCAGACCCAACAAGGGACCAGAGGGTCCCTGAGGTGCCAGCCCTGCACCACACTGAGGGCTGGGCAAAGCTCATGGTCTGTTGGGGTGGCAAGGAGACTTTACTGGAAAAACTGGGATGCACAAGGGCTTGGAGAGAGAAGCTGGCAGGAGGCTGTGTTTGCAGGGCTGGCCAGCTGCTGGCAATGGCTGCAATGATGCAGATGTTTCCAGACTTAAGAGGTCAAGGAAAAACTGCTGAAAGATGAGGAGCTCAAGAGCAGGGATGGCCACTGGCTGTGCCGAGTCCTGTCTGAAACACGTAGGAAGGTGAGTTTAGGATGGAGGAAACTGAGGCAATGCTCTACAGCCACTCCATGCCACTCAGTCCTGCCTTCACCCAGAGCAGGCACTCAGAGGTGGCTTTAGTCCTGACTTGGCCACTTTGCTCCAAGCAGGAAAATAAGAAATGTGTTTATTTCTTCTTAAGAGGAAAATAAACCAAACCCAGAGCAAAAGCATCCACTTGGGATTACAGGAATGAAAGACGGGCAATGGGCAACAGGAAAGACTATTTCTAGTACTAGAAAACGAGCTGTTAGTCAACCAGCTGCCATCAGTAGTTCCGTATGGTGTAATAAATGGGATCGGACTTGGCGGGGAAGCTGGCTGGCCTGTGCAGGCTGAATCCTCATGGGAAAAGATGGGTTCTTGAAGACAAGTTTGTCCACGCTCAAGCGTGGGTGGCTTTGGAGAGCATCAGCTCTAAGTGTCCCCGCATGCCATGGGGTGAATGCTGTGGGGACCAGGGCCAGGAGATGGCTGGGAATCACCAGCACCCCAAACCCACCTGCATGGTTTACCCTTGAGGGCAGCAAGAGATTTCATGGTGACCTTCTTCTTCCACACCTGCAAAGCCAACATCCTGTTCTGCTCAGTCTGAGACATAACCAGGGAGCAAAACCAGGAACCAAATGAGCTGAAATAGATGAGTGTCCTGAAAGCCCTGGGACTGAGCTTGTACCCGCTGGGAGTTTCCCTTCACCTGACACAGATGAAGAAAAGACACTGAGGAAACACTTGGGCCCCTTCAACAGCATCCATGCTGGCTATGTGCCTGCTGGAGCCACAACCTCATTGACCTGGGCCAGTGACTGAGGGCTGGAATCCCCTGTGGACAACTTTGCTTAAAAACAAATATCATAAACGTGTTGGCTGTGACATTTTGTACCAGCAATGATGTGGCAGCAGGGCCAGGGCAGGGATCATCCCCCTGTACTGGGCACGGGTAAGGCTGCACCTCAAACACTGTGTTCAGTTCTGGGCCCCTCACTGCAAGAGAGACATTGAGGTGCTGGAGCGGGTCCAGAGAAGGGCAGTGAAGCTGTGAAGGGCCTGGAGCACAAGTGTGATGAGGAACGGCTGAGGGAACTGGGGTGTTTAGTCTGGAGAAGAGAAGGCTCAGGGGGGACCTTATCGCTCTCTACAACTGCCTGAAAGGAGGATGGAGAGAGGTGGAGGCGGTCATTTCTCTCAGGTAACAAGTGATAGAATGAGAGAAAATGGCCTCAAGTTCTGCCTTAAACTGGATATTAGGAAACATTTCTCCCCCAAAAGCATTGGAACAGGCTGTCCAGGGAAGTGGTTGAGTCACTATCCCTGGAGGTATTTAGAATACAAGTAGATGATGTGCTTAGGGACATGGGTTCGCGGTGGACTTTGCAGTTCCAGGGTAATGGTTTGACTTGATGATCTTAAAGGTCTTTTCCAACCTAAATGATTCTATGATTTACAATTCTATTCTATGTAGCCTAGAGAAAATATAGCTGAGGACTGCCCTTCTGTAGCGCCAGCAGCTCTGCAGGGTAACATGCTGATTTCTGCATCCCAGGGAGGTTGGGGCGCTGATTCCCCTCCCTTAAAGAAGCCAAAATTGCAATTTCTGTGGCAAAAGTAGCCTTAAATAGCAACACCCTCGCAGTGCTGTACTTGGGGAGCTTGTTTTGAAAGAGCAGTGTTTCCAGGCAGGTGAAAAAACACCTTTCCCTTCAGTTTTAAATAGATTTCCTTAATAAAATAATGAGTTTGTTCATATTCTGGGGGCTGGTTGTGTCGTTCGATTGCTCACGCATCAGTCGTGAAGGACTCTGATTGAAATCAAGTACATCAAGCAGAGAGGCTTGGGAGCAGAAATAGCAACTTACCCCCTTTCTAATGGCTTGTGACAGAATCGAATGCAGTGGTCATGGTGTGCTTCTAAAACGCAGAGGACAATTACCGTGTCCTTCTGCCCATATTAAATACAGAAGACTATTGTGCCTTTCTGCCCACACCTATGTTTGGGAGCCTTGCAACCCAGCCCTGCCCTGGAGGCAAGGAATAATGGCAAAGCCCACAGCAGTTGATTTACTTGGCTTCTCTGGGGAGTATTTTTATCCTGTGCTGTACAGCTCATGCTTTGTTTTCACAGTGCTGCAAGAATCGATGCAAATTTATTACGTTTAAAAGGGGCAGGAATATTGCTTTCAGATGAACTGGAACTTGGCTCTCCCCACAAACTGATTTCCACAGATGAAGTTGTTTAGAAAGCCGTGGATGGAATTAATAACAGCCAAAGGGCATTTTAAGCAAGAGCACTTCAGCAAAGAACAAAAGGGAAATTCTGTGTAAAATAAGCTTCAGTTTGACTGTCTGATGGTTTAAACTATTCAGCCTCATTGGCGATGTCACAGCTGAAATTACCCATCAATACAATACAAAAGCCTGACAAGTTCTCCCTGCTATTGTCTGGTTGTTCTGAGGAGATTTGGCCGTCCCACGGCTGCTGCCCCAGGACAGCAGAAGAGAAGAGGAACTGCTTTCGGCCAGCAGCTCCCCTCCACTGACCCAGCCTGTAGCTGCTGCCAGAGGAGCCACAACCTGGCCAAAGACACAAGGGGGGATGCTGAGGAGCAGCACCTTGGCTCCTGGAGCACCTCAGCTGCCCTAGCCCTGCGTTAGGTCAGGCAGGATTTTATCCCTGGTTTCATGCTGGTGGTTGCACCAGCAGCTCCTGAGCTGTTTGGGTTAGCACCCCTTTCCTACAGCACTCAGGAATGGAGGTACAGAACCTTATCCCACTCACAGGGACATCCCCATGAGTCCTCTGTTTCCTCCTGGTGTCCAGGGAGCGGCAAATGGAGCGATGTGCACAACTCTCCTGTAAGCTGTGGACAGGAGGGAGAAAGAGTGGAACACATGGGGCGCAGCTTTGGCACCCACCACGGTGCCGTCATGATACACCTGGAACAGGATCATCAGAGAGAAAAACACTGGGTCTTGGGAAAATTCTGAACCACCCACAGAAGAATCGAGGTGATGTTGCTCCCTTTCCATAGGGTCTCCCAAAGTGAGCATGGGTCCCAACACAGGGTCAGGCACAGCCAGTGCTGCAAGGCGTGGGGCAAGGACAGGAGCGTCCTCAGCCACAGCAAATCCCCACATCCAAGCCACAGCTCAGTCCTGACCTCCACATCGTTGCCAGCATGGGGCTGGGAACACAGCCAGAGCCGACATGTGGTTCTCTGTTCCCAATCCCCAGCACTGCTGAAGGCCTCTCCTAAGCATCTCTCATCACTGGAGCTGTGATTCTCTGTTGCCGATAAGTGAGTATTGTCAGGAAAGCCATTCTGAAGAGAGGGAAAAGTGGAAAACCAGCAGGAGAAAATACCAGTGTTTCCCTGCCAGCACTAGCAAGTCCTGCTAAAACTGTGGCCTGAGCTCTCATCAAGAAGAGCTGAATCAGCACAAAATTAACTGAGGGAGTTAAAAATGAGAGCTGGAGTGGGAAACCAGAGGCTGGAAGAATGGGAAAAGCAGGGCAGCAGCAATCCTTGTCACTTGTTCCCACAGCACTTCCTCCAAGAGCTTTGTAGGCTCTAACACCCTCACGTGTATTCGCAATGGAAAGGGATACGTTGTACAGAAATGTGACTTGGTTTCCTTCTTTTCTGTCACAAGCTCTTGCCATGGTGCCTCCATCACCACCAGCCTTTGTGCACACAGGGTGTCTGACACCTGATAAAGCAGAGCTGGCTTTCTCTCGCAGAGCATCCGTCTCCCTCTTTGCAGGGCTGCTGGCATGCTGAGGGGATGGAGCTGCGACTGCCTGAGGGATTATATTGCGGCACAAAGCAGAACTAGTGGGAGGGTGGGTTTGGATGGAGACAGGAGGAAGCAAAGCTGAATGGGTGTGAAATGCCAGAGTGCCGAATGATGGCTGGGGCAGGTGAAGAAGGGCTCCCATTGTTAAGAATGGCTAAAAGAGAGGGAAGCACCTGTCCTTTAGCTTCAGAGCCCGGAAGAAGGAGCCCGTTCTTCTGCATAACCCATATCCCGTCTGCACTTGTTGATGCCACTGTTGGATGTGCATGTCCACACTGTTAGCTTCCAGTTCTGAAAATAACCAGTGCTGTGGGTCAGGGGCAGAAAGCTGCAGAGCACAAAGGAGCAGAGGATTGGTGGTGTCTGAGCAGGCATGAGGTGAGCAGGAAGTGCGCCGGGACCAAGGGTAGGAAGGGAAGGATTCACAGGAACCTTTGCATAAGGAGGAACTGGATTTCTCACCCATCCCAGCCAGGAACACTGGGGACTGCTCTGTCCAGATGTGCTTTGCCTTATGGGGATGTAGTGGTGGCTTCCCCTGCTCCGCCTGTGCGAGCTCCATCCGCCCCACACTGCCCCAGGCTTCAATCTGCTTTAATGAATAACAAATCTATCAAAGAATTAAGTTTGTGAATGGTTGGAGAAATGGTCTACTTTGTGAAGGGAGGTAGAAATTATAAGAGTAATTTTATGTTTAAAAAATATCCAAACTACCTAGCATCTCTACACATACCATTTAATACAAGATGGGTGGCTGCTGCTGTCTGATATCAGCCCAGAGACCCGCCTGAGAACTGAGCCAGAACAAGAGGTACTTGCATTGAAAAATCAACCCTGGTCCCACAGCTTTTCTCAACCAGCATCACGAATTGGAGGGAGGCATCCGGTATTTTTCACCAAACAGCCCAAATTTCACAAGACCAGCTCTCGCTCCAGATGAGTCCCAAGCTCTTCTGTGTGTTCCAGAAGAAGCCACAGATTTATTTCCCTTTTGTTTTCTGATACACATATGAAGTTTTAGAAGTGGACCCTGTGGTAAGAGTTTTCAGATGTTTCTGGCTGTAGCCCACCTTCGGGGTAAGGCTTGCCTGGAAGGAGGCCTAAAGGTGATGGTCCCCAGCCCTTCTGGGCAGGAAGCCGCTTGACTTCTATCTGCAGGCTCACCAAGACATAGAATAGAATCATAGAATAGTTTGGGTTGGAAAGGACCTTCGAAGCCCATCTGGTCCAGCCCCCCTGCAATGAGCAGGGCCATCTTCAACTATATCAACTTGCTCCATCCAGCCTGAGCTTGAATGTCTCCAGGGATGGTGCAACCACCTCCTCTCTGGGCAACCTGTGCCGGTGTTTTAACACCCTCATTGTAAAACATTTCTTCCTCGCATCCAGCCTGTATCTCTCTCTTTTGGTTTAAAACCATCACCCCTTATCCTATCGCAACAGGCCCTGCTAAATAGTCTCTCCCCATCTTTCTTATAGGCCCCTTTCAAGAACTGAAAGGCTGCAATAAGGTCTCCCTAGAGACTGCTGCAGGCTGAACTGCTCTGCCCTGAATGGCCTGCCCTGGCTTAGCAGCAAGCTTCAAAGAAGGGAAAATGGGCTTAATGGATCAGACGTGAACCATCGGTAGTGACTGCAGGGAGGGAGACCATGAAAACTGCTCACGTGAGTGCGCAGGGGCCAACCTGAACTCGTTCACTGGGTGCATACAGCTGGGTCTTTCATTTGCTATCCTGGACCATATGTTCTTGCCATGGGCAAAGGGGTAGGGAACACTCCACTGCTGGGCACTCGCAGCCAAAGTCACCCCTTGACCTATCCCACTTGGCTTATGGAAGAGCCGTCTGTAATGCTGTGAGTCTTGAGTGTGAGTCCAGATAAGGGCAAAACCAAGAAAAATGCATGAGTATTTTTAGCTCCCATCTAACTTCTTCTTGTTGGATTTACTATGAGAAAGGATGAGGGGAAAGATTACTCATTCTCTGTAAAATTACTAATTCTCTCCTGAGGAGACTCAGTTCAGCCAGTTGACTCCCCCTCAGACCAACTGAGCCTGAAAAGCAGACAGAAAAGTTATGCCCCTACTTTGCACAAGTAACTCCAGCCATTGGGAAGGAAACTGTTTTTAATCCCTTTCTGCCTAGTACCCATCCTAGCGAAGTGACACATGGGAAACTAAACCAGGAACTTTACATTTGCTTTCCGTTGGAAAGTGTTTAAAGCTTAAGGTTTCCACCCATTACCATGGCAAAAAGGAGTTTGTACGGTGAAGTTAGAAAGAGGAAAGAAGGCCCTTTCTTCCTTTTCTGTTTACATCTTTTTAAATGATCAACACTGGGGAGCAGAATGATAAAATAAAGGCTCAATAGAGACGGTCCTCATTCCTGCCAGGCCTTTTCTCAGTTAAAGAAGTAATAAGAAGACCTCTGATGCCTTCAGCATAACCAGCACACCAAACTCACGTTTCCAGGGATTCCTCTAATGAAAACAACCATCAATGAGTTCAAGCTGTACTTGCATTTCTTGCATTTTTTACCTGTATTCCATAGTAGTGATCACTGCAATGATGGATGGAAAATACAAATTCACTGTAAGATGCAGGGTGCATCACACAAGGGACAATCAGTAGGAGACCAGGAGGAAGGCAGCTTTCGTGGTCCCTGCAATTTTTGGCTTCTCTTACCCTGTTCTTGCAGGACAGGGCAGGAGTGTATTGCTACCAGTTGTAGTGGCTCTGGCACAGCATAGACTCCTGTCCACAAGTAGCAGATTGCATCAAACAGCTCAGCCTGACTCAGCAGAGCAGTCCTCACAGGGGAAATTCCTGGGCTTACAACATCTCTGGGCAGAGTTGTTGAGGTTTAGGAGGTCTTCTGAAGGTTCCTCACTGGCTGAGAGGGCTCAGCGTACTCCCCCAGCCACTGGTTGCATCATGGCTGAGAGAAGAAAGATGTTAAGCTGCCATCCTGGGTTATTCAAAGCCTCTCCTGGGGTAACGCTGGGCTTTTGTCAGCACTGCTGCCCGTGGTTACTAAAAACAAGGAACACATTGCGTTCTCATCTCTCACTATGTGCTCAGTGGACAAGGGACTTTCTGCAGCTGCGTCTAGAGGGGAGCAGTGCATTGTAAGAGAGCACAGAATCATAGAATAGTTAGGGTTGGAAAGGACCTTAAGATCGTCTAGTTCCAGCCCCTCTGCCATAGGCAGGGACACCTCACACTAAACCATGTCACCCAAGGCTCTGTCCAACCTGGCCTTGAACACCACCAGG
>WYDI02022895.1:0-16446 GCA_009867235.2 Psittacus erithacus
TCAAGGCCAGGTTGGACACAGGGGCTTGGAGCAAGCTGCTCTAGTGGAAGGTGTCCCTGCCCGTGGCAGGGGCTGGGGCTGGAGGAGCTTTAAGTTCCCTTCCAACACAAACCATTCTATGACCTGCAATACCTACAGTTAGTCACATGTATCACTATCAATAAAATCACTTATGCCTGTTTTATGGCTTGGGTCAAGAGGATGAGGACTCAGACAGCAAAGATATACACAAGCCAAAACCTCCGTGTGCAATCCCCAACACATCAGACTGCAGAAAGATGGGAAAATTTAAAATAACTTTTTGTTGGTTTGGGGTGTTTTTTAATAGCTGTTTGGAAGCTGGAGCAGCATTCAAGGATTACTGCAGGAAGCTGGGACGTAAAATGTGAAAGGAGATGAGATGTAACTGATGCCATCAGGACAGAAACTGTAAAGCACTTAATTGGCAATTAAGATTTTGACATTTACTGATTGAAGCTGATACTCATGTTACACCAACACAAAGTATAGAACCCTGTAGAAAGTAGTCCTATAAAATTATGCTAGTGACTGAAATGATGGGCAGCACCATTAACAGCAGTTGTTGTGTTGCTCATATTACTAAAATTACACAAGGAAAGCT
This sequence comes from Psittacus erithacus, assembly GCA_009867235.2. Lineage (NCBI taxonomy): Eukaryota > Metazoa > Chordata > Aves > Psittaciformes > Psittacidae > Psittacus > Psittacus erithacus. The sequence goes on from WYDI02022895.1 coordinate 623, forward strand.
AAGTAATGGCACTGGGTGGACATTAACTAGAGATGATAAAAGAGAAGGATCAGATACCCTCCTCCTTTGCTTCCTGACTTCAGGAAACAGCTGGGAAGCCAAATGGAATCAATACAGGAACACAGGCAGGACCCTGCTATCAGGGGTAGTGCACACCGCCCTCCTCCCACAGCACACAACACATTCTCACCACATTTCCAAGTCAGCCCAGCTGAATCACCTACACTGTCAGCAATGTGAAGTTCACTTAAAGAGTGAGAAGTGTTGCTAAATGTGTCAGGAAACAACTAATAAGGTAAGATGCATGCCTTTGCAGTGCAAAGCACTACAAATTAACTAGGCAGCTGATGAAGGTGAAACTTTCCTGAGGCATAGCACATTCAGCAGACTCTCCTATTCCTCCCCAGAGTAATTGCTTTCTACCAGAAAAAAACTCTACTTTCCATCAAATATGTGTGCAAAGCACATCTTGCCAATGGGCTGGGTACTCCCAAGCAGCCATGTTTAATAAATAGGTATTGTCATAACTAGAATAAGGAATATAAATATTTTGTACCTGATGAAATTACTACAGTTAACTGACAACAGGAAAAATCACCCATTTCCCATACAGTAGCAGCATCTTTTATTTATGTAGCTAAAATGACATTTGTATGTCAGCACACTGGAGGCCAGCGTGGAGCCCAGGCAAAGCTTCTCCCAGGGGAGAAAGGCCTTTTCTCCAGTGCTAAGCAGCCTGGGCTGCCAGCTCTCAGGAGACAGAAAAGACACACCAAGAAGAGTCACCTCATCTAGCAAGCAGCAGTGCTAGCCTGTCTGTAAAGAGGACTCTGTTTACCCTGTATTTATCAGACTGTATTTCAAGTTGAAAATACTAACCAAAAGCCCAAAATGATGCTTGTTAAAAAGAGGGAATGAAATTTAACAATTTGTGATCATTTTCTTCAGCACCAAGTTGTTTTCTGTTGCCTAAACTGTTTTTTCTCTAAGGCAGAAAGGCTTCAAAACAGCAAAAAAGAAGGATAGGAATCAGGATTTGGATGACAGGGAGTTATCATAGAAGAAAGGTACTTCCAGGGTTTCTGAAGTTCCTATCTCTGAAAACAACAAATGAACAAAACCAGCCAAGCTAAGAGAAAGGTTTTCACAAAGCCTATTTCACAAGAGTCATAGGAGAAAATAAGGTCTTCCTAAAAAGCATGGGGCTGATATTCCTGCACAGACCTGTTTATTGATGTCTTTTGGATATCTCTCTTCATCAAAATAGATAGTCAGGGCAACTAAGGATGAATTTGATGCCATCATATCATACCAGGAAAAGACAGAAGGTGACTTTCAAACAATGAAAAGAGAATGCCAAAAAAAGATCCAGATACAGTAAGTCATCTCCTGTGATTTACATAACAATGAACCAGCAAAGATGAGTCAGTACTATGGTTTGTATCCTTCCTATTTAACAAAATGAACAACACCCGACATGGCCTGCTAAGTTTTCTCAAAGCTTTTGTTATGCATAAAAAGCAGAAATGAGAGCATGAATCCAGTGCAGGTGGTAGTAATAATAATAATAATAATAATAAATAATAGTAATAATAATAATAATACTAATAAAAAAAGTAACAAAGGCATAGGCAAGAATATGCCCCAAAAGGCAATTTCTATCAAAGTGTAAACAAAGATTGTATCTTTGGTCATAGCTCCTCAGAAACCAGAGCCCTGCATGGCACACAGAGAGCCCAGTTATGCTGTTTTCACGGACACACTACGTATCCTGCTTTCATTAAGAGACAGTAGAGATGTCTGGGCAGGCAATAGCTATGCCTGCAACTATGTCTTTGCGGACTGCAGGGATGACAGGTTGGCTACTGCCTGCTCTGCTCCCTGCTGCTATGTTCCTTCAGAAGACTTCACTTGAGCCCCTGAAGCCCTAAGGCCTTTCTTCCTTTATTTTTGGAGAGTTTTTTCATTTCAAGGTCACTGAAACATTGAAAGGCTTATGTCAGAGCTCCCCAGAGCAGCAGCAGCACACAAGCTCCCATAGCATTCAGGGTAAGGGAAAGCATTTTTGTTGGCAAGATCTCCAAAGATAATACTGAAGACAAGCTTAGTGCAAGCAACATCCATTCCCTCCCTTCCCAAGCAGGCAATGGAACTACCTCTTCTCTTAAACACAGGTTTCTGTGAAATATCAAAAAGCAAAATAATCTCTGAGGGGACCAAATCCTTCAGGAAAAGGGAACTCAAGAAATTAACGCAGGACTGCCAAAATCTCTACCTCCTTTATGAAAATTTGAAAGACAGTAACATAGGATGATCTGAGGGAGCATAAAATACAGTTTTGAAAGACCCTTAAATCCACACTCTACAAGCCAATTTGTTTAGAAAACATGATCCTAGGAATCATGATCTTACCTGTGTAAGTAGAACATTTTAGTAGTCAATAAGTTTAAATGTTGCTTAAATAAAACTACCCCAAAATTCAAAGTTATTTCTTCTTAGGTATATGTTATAATTCATATTTTCACTTCCAAGCAATCTTACAGGATATGGGGGTAGGAGGGTGTGGTGGTAGTGATAAATCAAGAAAACCCTGACAAAACAAGATAATCCAAGATTCTTCATGACAGTAATGCATGAAGTCTCAGTGCTTTAGTGTTGTAGTTTAGTTAGATTTCGCCAGCAGCACAAGAAATTGTTTATAAGGTGCTACGGGCGACAGAAAAAAAAATAAAATTTAAATGGCAATCAGTTTCTGTTAAAAAAAAAAAATAAAATCCAACATTAAAATATACTCATAAGTAGTATGCTCTTCTTCCCTGGCCTCTGAAATAGAACCAGGTACCTGCATACCCAGGAATACAATGTGAGAGCTGTAGATAATAGAAAAGGGATGAATCAAGAAGAACCAGCCAGTCCTGGTCTCTATGTTTTAGCACGGATCCATTCAACAGGCTTGTTCAAGTTTTGTACCTCCCTTAAACCATTTCACCTCTGTATGTGGTTAATATTTCTTAAAGTACTGCCCATGTGTAATGCTTGAATATGAAAATCACTGTACCAATGCAAGGTACTATTATTACTAAAATCTATGCATTAGAATAAAGCTAACTTGGAAATCAATCACTTCTCTTCTGACTTTCAGTGTTAAAGTTAAATTAATTTTCCTAAGCAATTCACCTACCAAATATATCAGTTTTACAGAATTCATACCGTACATGACTTAAAAATTATCTAAACTAATTCAGTATGTAAAGGAATAATTTGCTGCTGTCAAAAGCTAATGTCACTTAATTCTTGTCTTGTTAAATCATCTGATGCCCCTTTCTTTTTTAGTTAAACAAAGATAAATAATAAAAACAATTTACAGCTAGAAGATGAGAGGGGTTTGCAGCTGTTCAATGTCTTTTGGGCAGATTAGATTTGTAATGAGAAATTATAAGCCTCATTTTAGAAAAGCTATTGCTGTCTTGGGAAAAACATCAGTGAATAAGATTAGAAAACTCTTTTCCTTCATGAACCTATTACACTAGCAAGCTGATTACTTGGCATATGTTTGATACCTTCATAGCTGCAAAACAGTAATTTGTTTCAATGATTTTTTTCCCCATCACTCATAAAGTCAAAATGTCTTCTCTAATATTACCTTACCTCTGAGTTAGCCAGTAAAGTCAGAGCAAGAAACAACAGAAAACCCCACATGAGCATAACTCACATGAGCTTGCATCAATTCAACTTCCCTAAAAATGGTTCTACTGAACTAACTATAACCAACATTAAATTATAACAACTCATCAACCGCCTGTTCCTTGGGGAACAAAAATAACACTCTAAGATTAGGAATGTATTTAGAAGAAACTTATTGGAAGACTCACAGCCATCATCATGTATGACCAAATTTCCACTTTTATAGAAACTTAGTGATACATGCAACTTCAAAAAAAAATCGGGAAGAAATAAAATTTCCTATTTATTAGTCTTACAACTAAGCTTTCATGCCAGGGAATTCCACTAATGGAAGGGTTGTAATGAGGCCCTAAGTAGGTAGTTACCAGGCACCCTGTGAACTCTACCTCCTTAGATCAATCTACAAGTACTTGTTTTGATCTTTATTCTAGTGACACAGAGTTTAGATTCTGCTGTGCTACAAACTTGTTTCTACCTTCCAAACACCTCCTGTTTATCTTCACCTTATTTTATTGAAATCCTAAATACTGTTCAACAACCACGCATATCATCTCCACTCCATATCCTCCTGAATGATGTTGCCTTTATTTCTGTTACAGGAAACGTTGCAACACTTAATGATTCAAGTGCCTGGAGTCACTAATAGGTGGGAAAAATAACACTGTCTTGTACAAACATGAGAAAACTCTGACCTGTAATTATTTAACAAACTTTGTGAAACTCACATATAGATAGTACTAACTGGTGGGAGCTGGATAATGATTAGAGGGTTTGTGTCAACTCTTTGCAACCTACTACAAAAGCAGCTGTAATTTCTGGTGGACAAATATTAAATGAAGACAAGGTTTCACGTGATCAGTATTAGGTATACAGCTAAATTTAAACACTATACTTAAAACCTGCTGCATCATACAGTGCAGCGCCAGGGCCGTATTCTGGCTAATTCTGCGTCAGGTTGTTAAAGTCTACCTTATTTGGTTACACCTACAGTTTGAGTACAGTGTTCTTATTTGCTTTCTAAATACGTGTAGAATGTGCTTCCGAATTAGTGCTGAACAACTGCTGTGATACACTCTAAACATGCTTGTATTTTAGTGCTGGGAGATACTAAGGTGCAGTAAGAAAAGTATCAGTATGATGGGAACAAATCTTCCATTACTCTTGATACTGATATTTACATTTATATGATATTCTCTTGATATTTACATTTTTCTTCATCTAGTTCCTTCTTTCAAGGTCTTCACATTTCTTACACAAGCTGTATTGAAACTTGCAGAAGTTGCGGATGTATAAGGAAACTAAAGGCTTGACTTTTCAGTCAAGTATGATACTGGCGTGATTTTCCAATGCACAAAAGCACATAAGCATTTAACTTCCCTGTGTCTTACTGCATCTTCAGGCAGCTAAACATCTTTGATTTTTTATTTTTTTTTTAAACATTTATCAGGTGCTACAAATGTTTAAGGCTCCTATGATATTTTACACTGAATATCTGTGCTCCCTGACAAGAAGTTACCAGGCCCTATAACGGATCCTGCTTCAAGAATGAATATCCCACCATTAAATAGCAAACCACAGTGAAATCTCAGCTCCATAAAAGTCAATACAAATCATATTTTTGCCTTCAGCACAGCCAGGATTTCACCCTAGAGCCCTAAAAAGCTTTGCACAGAGAGATGCTCCCCCAGCAGCAGTCTTTTCTGGACTGGAATACCAGGCTGTTGCTGTTCATTTAATTCTGGATGGTCCACCATGCTCAGGTCTTAGGAATACAGCTTGGAGCTAAACTGCAGTTCAAAATAAAAAGGGGAAGTGAAATCCCATCACTCATAAGCAGCCAGGCCTATTTAGCCCTTTAAAATCTCTCTGATGTCTTCTGGTACAGCAGACTATTCCCTGAAGAAGACATGGAATACAAAAAATATCCAAATATAGAATTATGAACAACCTACAAAACCACTTCCAAATGAGCAACTTAAGGGCAGATGAAACTCTGTTTGCTCCCAGTATCGAACAAGGTTTGAGAGATTTCCAGTTCAAAATTTGAGAAGCAGACTCAAATCAAGAAAGAGAATATAAATTATGGAAGAAAAGAAAGTATAATTATTGTTTGTGGGGCACACCTTAAATAAATACTGGAATCTGCTCATTTTGCTTACATGAAAGCTGGAAAATGTTGATTTCTTAAGTGAGAATGTTTATGTCAAATTTCACTTTATATGAAAAGATTTAGCCAAAATAAGACCTTTCTGAAATTGCAACCCAAGAGCTATCAGCCCATTAACTCTTTTACTATTACTGTGTATTGCTGTAATTAATGGCACTCTGAGAGAATAGTACAGGAAATTAAAAAGATAAAATTTCCTTTTAATGAAAAGAAATTGCAGACATGAAAGACTACTGTGTGGAAAAGGGAGCTTTGCTCTGCAGTACTAAGAAAACCTGTAACATGATTAAAAGGCATTTGCAAGCACAAAATTAGATAACTTTAAAAGGTAAGAAAACTTTTCATCACAGTCACAGTTAAAGATGCGAAAACCGAAGGAATAAAAATACATTCTTCCCCTAAATAAATGGTCTCTGTTCCATGCCTTTTGGTAAAGCAAAAACCCCACTGAAAAATCAAACAGGCTACAGAATAGCTGGAATGTACTATGCTGTATTTCAGCATAAACTGTATCTTTAAAATAATGACAGTTTTTCTCATTTTTTCAATCTTAAAGCACTTTATAACTACAGCTCAGAAATACATGGACAGAGAAGAATTAAAGCAACTGAAGCTGAAACACGCTACTTCGGAATCCAAAGTTTGTTTACACCATTAGAAGGCACTCAAATATATATCCCTATAAATGACAAGGTCCCAACAGCAAATTAACAGGAACAATTTTCCCATCTCAGGAGCTGTCAAGATGGGCTCTGTTAGCCAATTTATCTTACTCTAGCACATCTCTGGTGCTTGTCAATCAGTATGTGAAACATTTGGTGCTGATTGCCATTTTTCTATCCACTTCCTTTTGCCTCTCATACCAGGCAATTTACTGCAAGTCAATCAAGGTTGCAGCAGACCTTGTTTAAATAAAACACTGTTGAGTTCTTTTCACACCAACAATTTCAAAAACAGAATGAGCTGTAGCTTTTCGCATTTACATTTATACTACTTTTTCTGTTTTTCCCAAATGCCATGCTCAAGCTAGAAGTCGTAACTAAACTCAGCCGGAACCTTATGAAGAAAACAGGGAAGATGAATGAAACATAACTGTATATGCTTTCATTGTCAAAAATGCTGTCTATCAAGGGAGACAGAGAACATCAAAAAGTACTTGAGTAATCTGAGATTATTACTTCTTCAGCCTTGCCTGAAGTCAGGTCTCCACACCGTTACCACAACTTCTAAATTGTCTGAACTTAACTGATGGTTGTTTCAACTAATTCATTTACACTGTGATTTTGAGGTACGAAGGAGACCAACTACTATATTAATAACTGCATGTCACACATAAAAGTATTAGGAAAACCAATTCTCCCAACTAAAACTTTGTCCTATGTTCCATACAGACAGCTTCCCTCTCACATCTAGATGAAACAGTCCCACAGCAACCCCAGGTCACATCATGCCTAACTTTGGCACTACCTTTGCGTTATCAGTAAGCAGTGAGGTAGAGAAAAAAGGTGGGAACAATTTCCTTTGCAATATGTACCCGATGCACAACCGAAACAACATACATTTATAGTGCATAACACTTAGCAAACAAAAATAACTGAAAATTTTGACTTGCTCCTGCACAGTAAGACCTAGCTTTACAAACAACACCTGCATAACTTTGCTACAGCACACAATGCCATTCCAGGGCCTAGGTTCACCATGGACTGCAAAATCAGCTACATGATCATCCACAACAATGGAGCATAAAACAATTGTCTTCTGAGCTGGAACAGCAATTAAATACCTGTAACATGCATTTATGTGCTACAACTATACAGACTGATGACAGTTTAGTCAGTTTAATCTGTTACTTATTAGATCCATATACACTAAATCCAATGATGTACAACAGCAACAAAAGAAAATGCAAGTCAGATCAACCCCTAAGATCACACAAGTAATAATCTCAGATGAGCAACAGAGGACATATTCCTTTAATAACAAAGAGATAAAGAAGGTGGCTACATTACTGTTCTTATTAATAAGATTATTCATTCCTCCCTTTTTTTAATTATAAATGATGCAAAAGTGTCAGACATTCAGTCCCCCACAATCTCAATGGCGTATACATATGTTAGCATATACAATATATATATTACTTTATACTTATTTTTATATATTATTTTCTAGCACATATATATGATAGAAAATAAACTTATACACATATATCTAGAAAATGAAGGGCTTTTGAAAGAGAAAAAAAAAAAAATCGGTTCCTTCTCTGGTCAACAATTTGCAGCTATTTTAAAAGTATGAAAAGAGCTTAGATTACTAAAGAGGATGCCTGAGGTAAGAGTCTCAAATTTGCCTGTGGGTAATAACTTAAAACACGTCATGACCGGAACATCCCTGCTCATTTGCTAGTACTTTAATATGAGACCTAATATCTTCTCAATCTATAGCTCATATGATAAAATACATAAATAACCTACAACGGAGTCACAGTCTGATGGAACATTAAAGCAACTGTATCATAAGGTATATATAATCACCAGCCCTACCCTTTGCAGTATTTAAAAATCCTTACATTATGCCAACATAATGCACGATACAACTCTAATGCATTGTATTTCACTATCTTTTGGATAAGGAATTATAGCTTATCTTTTGGATAAGCACTGGTTAATTATAAAGGAAGAAGTGATAAACATCTTAGAACATTAGTCTCCTAAGAAGCAAAAACCTCTTGCTGTTTCTCCTCACTAGGGGGGTTACTGCAGGTAATCCTTCTGAGGCAGTCCCCAGTTTATGCATCTTCGTTTACACTGCTGCAAGTAATAGGGCAATAAGAAAAATCCACATAACATGAGAGTTAGATGTATATCACAGATATGGCTATTATATAAACACAAACAGATATATACCTCCACACACAAGGATATGTTTAGGCATACCAGATACGTGGTGCCCTAACCTTAACCCTACCAATAGCTGACCTTCAAATTATTTCCAGAAAAAGAATCTCATTACTCATGAGAAGGATGATGTATGTTTTACTTTATATTGATGTTACAAAAAAAAACCCTAATCCCAAGCAAACAACAAACCAGCAAGCTGTAGACAAAAATGAATTTCCTGTATGACAAAATCAGACAGCCTGATTCATGCCAACATGATGTAAGTATATGCTTCAGTAACAGCAGCCAGTAGCCCACAGTAAAATGATCATAAAAGTAGTATAACAATTTCAGATTCCTAGTTTAAACTTAACTAATGACAAGAAATAATGACATTCTTGCCTAGTCTTCAAAAAGATGCCTCCTACACTAAAGCATGAAGATCCAGATTTATATAACACTTATTTTATAATTTTCAATGATAGGAGAACACTTACATATTAAGAAATTTTCCATTCATTCTACCTCATATACCTAAAGCATCCTGGAAAAAAAACAAAATGCCATTCTAACGCTCAGAAAGCTGCGGGCTTATTCAAATCTAAGCCTCACCACTGGCAAGGCATGCATGGGAGTTTTGCAGTCCTCTCTGCTCTAAGAAGTTCCTCAGAGCTTGAAGACAGCTCATGTCTGGACCGCAAGTCTACAGCTGGGCTCCTTCAATTTAGTGGGGAGACATCTCTTCCGAGATAAAACCAAACACAACAAACCCCAAAGCCCCTATACCTGATTCTGAACTGTTTCTCTTTCCTCATAGTAATGATTGTCTTTTCATTGCATCATTTTTCCCAGCAGTTACACCGATTTATTGGTATATAGTTTCTGATTATGAATGTGAAAGGGAATGTAAAATGTTTCTGCCATAGAAAGAAGCAATAAATGAGGAGTGAAGTTATTTGATAGCTAAATGACCTAAATAAGCAATTAGCTTAAGTGAAACTGCCTGGTAGACTGTCCCCCTTTCTGCCTGCCTCAGTCCTCCAAATCTCAGACTTTCCATTAGGGCCCTACACAGACTGAACACAACATTTGATGGATTTTATGGAAATGTAGATGAAGCCAGTAGGGTGGAGAGGATCAATACAGAGAGAAGCAGCATGCACAGCCTGACATATCATCTGCCAGAGGCTTACAAAGGAAGAATAAGTTACAATTCTCTCTGAAAAGTCGATCACATTTTTCACTGTCCTTACCACTGACCACAAGTCCAGGATTTTTATCTGTTCCTATCCTCTTTCTTTTCCCCCCCAACACCAGATTGCTTAAAACCTTAATTTTAACCCAAACCTGCAATTTTAGCTGCTAAGAGAATTGCACTTTCTTGTCTCTCTACAGCCCCAGGGACTAATTGAGAAGATTACCTGAAGGCTTGAGGTCTAAATGCCAGAGGAAGAAAAACCTCCTTAAAATGATTTCTGCAAAGAGGAATGACAGAAATAGGAACAACTAGGAGATCTTTCTGTCACTGGATGCTTTTATATTACAAATGATGGAATACTGTTTGTGATCATCTGCTGGGAAAACCAGCAATAACACAATGAGTTTCAGTGATTTCTGTTATTGCAGTACATAGAAATAAGTGATAGACAAGGAGCTTGTTTTCACTAAAATCACAGAACTAGAAAGGAGTCTTGACCTAAAAATATTATAATCAAAGGGGGGGTCAAGTTTCTTTTGTCTTTGCTAACTTGCCACTGTGAACAAATGAAAACTGTTAAATCTGTAAGACTGAAATCATGGTCCTTCTCTCCAGCTATCCTGGAGACCATGCTAAAAGCAGTATTGAGACCTAAATGGAGTAGATATGTAAGAAGGACTCAAAGACACTTTTAAAAGATGCCGTTTTACTTACACTTAATGAAATGAAAGCTAGAAAATCCACACTCCTACCAGAAGTCACGACCCCATCAAAAACTGATGTATAAAACTGTTTCAGCAAGGTCAGTCAATAGAAATAATACACCACTATCCAGTCAATTTGGGGCTTTTGTTCTTAAACACTTCAGTAAATGGGCCTGTTTGTTAACTCCAACAGATAATTATGAACTCCAATAAAAAATTCAAATTATGTTAATAGGCCAGAGAACAACAGCTGTTTCTGGAATCACTGCCAATTACTAGACATAATGGTTCTCAATTAAGCTGGAGGGTATTTTCAATTGTTCATAATTCACTATTTTAAAAGTATCATAAAAATGTATAAGTGTGAGCTGTTAATAAAACTTTCAGATAAACAATGTAGCTGTCACAGAAAATAAGACTATCCTATTTATAGTGGTTTTTCTCTTGTGAATGTGCAGCTATTGCTAGTGAAAAGAAGGGAACTACATGGGGTTTATTTCTCATAGTGCTCTTAAGTGGAAGAGGAGCTATATTCCTTTCTTAAGTAACTTCAGTTTCCCTTAGGAATACAGTCAGCAATCATGCACATCTTCACCAACCCTATTTTTAGATACTGCAGCTCACTATATAAAATGTAATGCATGTGTGGATGTGAACCAGGGGACTTGCTGCTTGTCCACTTTCGGACTTCTACTGATATTTTTCAAGGGAATAAAATTGACCAATAGAAAAAAATAAAACAAATAAGGACTAAAATAAGACTGAGAAATCCTAAGGATCATCCTTCAATCATAAGCCTGATGCACCGTAGATTTCCACCAAACCAAATAAAACAAACACTTTCAATAAATTAAGCCATTACATGAAAGATCAATAGGCAATAATTACTACCCTCACTTCCACTAAAACTAGCACTTACTTATGCACCACATGTGCAACCCTGCATTAGGAAAATGGCACATTTAGCAGTTGCTAAACCCTCATTATAACTTTACTACATATGATTAATAATCAATTTACTGGAGACATGCCTGAATACCCTGAGTAGATTTAAACACACATGTGTGCACGTGTTTTACTAATTTACTTCAAAATAGCTCTTTAAAAACATTTTCTGTAACCCAACCACTTCCATCTTCCTTCTTGTCAAGAAGCAAAACTTCTTCCATTTTTAGTCAAATCCATTTGCTCACGTTTCCCTGAGAAAGAGTAAGTTGTTCCAGAATAGTTCCTAACTGTAGAAATTTATATTTTCATATTTAAACAACTCAAAGACTTGAGCACAACACTGTGAATAAGCAATAGAAGACAGTGATTCATCATCCAGACCTTAGGATCTATTGAGAGTATTTATTGCTTTGACCTCATTAAACCAACGCAAGCCATGAGCTAACATAAATCTGCCTCTCTAAATACCTTCCCCTTTAATTTTTTAATAGTTCCAAACAAAAGGAAAGGTTAAAGCCAATTAAAAGAGACACAAATACCATTATTATTGCCCTGACAAACTGTTAGTTATTGGATTTGATCATTTCACTTTAGGAAACCATTACTCTCATTTCTCAATGAATTAGAAATTACACTCTTTATTAACTGTCCTGAGGGGCTCTGGGTTTGCTGGGGGAGGGTGTGTGTGTGTGTGTGTTTGGGTGTGTGTGTGCGTGCATTGTGGTTTGTTTTTTTTTTTAATCCTCCATTTTTATTCCATTTACTCTTTCACTGCTTTAAGTCCGAAGCTTAAACCTAAAGTAAATCTCAAGTGTTACAGCTGGGCAAGGATCGGCATAAAGATTAAATCATAATTCTAACTTCATTCCAAATGGGACAAAAAGATTCTGAATTCACTCCTATGCAGTAAAATCTTGTTTTCCTATCTCATTAAGATCATCGTACAATACCAACAGATGCTTAAAAGCACGTGGGGCTGAGAGAACTGTTGAGAAAATCGAAACAGAAGTACTGAAGTACTGATGAATGGTAATCTAGTGATACCATAAAGATTTTGTTTTCCTGTATCATGGCTAGCAAAACACACATATCCCAACACCCCCCTCCCCCCAAACTCAAAAAAACCCCTCATTAAATAGGTAGCATTTTAATGGCACTTCATACTGTTTGGCACTGGGAGCAGCAGACAGCATTTTCCTTAAAAACAAAAAGGAAAAATAAGGAAAAGGTAGGGGTTAAAGTCTCTCAGAATTCCCAATGACCTTGGTAGCTGCTCTTCACACAGAACTGCGAACAGAATATTACCATTAACGTTATAATCATAGTAAACAAGCATCTGGCTGTCATTTAAAATACAGCTTTTCTCTACTGATAATAAGGAGCATTTTCTGCTAATTTCTGTTATCTGTAAATCTCTCTTGGCATTCCAACTCTGCACTTAATGTGCTGTACACGCTTCACTGTATGCACAATGAACACTTGCATCAAATGTCAGCATGTCTTCTTGTTATCTTAAAGATAGGCAGGGATTCATTCAATAAAACTTCTAAAGAATAAGAAGATGAGGAATAAGAAGATATTTAGTTATTATGTCACAGATATTCACTGGAATTATATATTTCTTTTCATTTATATTTGGAAAATAATCATAACTTTTTTTGCAAAAAAGCGCTTTTATTTCATGGCTAGCTCTGTGAATGGGAGCTGAAGCCAAGTCCCAATCACCTATTTATCCACACATTGCCTCTCTAAATGAGCAAAGTACTACAGCCCATCAGCCCTAAGTTAATTGCATCTGCTCATTTGGAGGTATGAGGTACCACTGATTTGCGCACTGCTAGTCTATCCCTATAGCATACCTGCACAGAAGCAAACTAGAAATTAAGCTGCAATCAGCTCCCATATTTTGGTTTTCACATTTTCCATTTGGTTCTGTCAGACTACTGGAAAATTAATCTGCAAGCGACCCTTAAAAACATACAAGCCCAGTGCACAGGTAAAAAGCAGCAGCCTTGAAAAATTAAACTTGTGTAACAAATTTCTCTCCTCCTAGATTTACTGGTGCAAATGACAAGCAACCCAGTTGACTGAATTCACTAATATGAAGTCAGTACAAGGAATGTCACAATTCTGTCTCAGGTTCTGAACTTTAAATGGACAAAGTATTTCATACACATCAGAAACAGTAATATACTTGTCAAAGAAAATTTTAAAAATCTAAATGGAGTTCAAAATTAGTGCCTATCTTTTAAATTTTTATTAAACTTTGTTTCTCATTCTCCCTCTCATTTAGATGCTTGCAAAATAAATATAATTATATCCAACTTTAATAATCTTGGTACCTTGAGCTGCAGGTGCTAGTATGCTGTATCTATTACCATATTTTAAGCCCTTTTAAGAAGATTGCATTAATTTCTATGATAATTTAGAGCCCATACTGCATTCCAAGATGCGAATAGATGTTAATCACTACAGAATGATTTTCCTGTATACTAACGAAGTCACGCTGTAACCAGTAACTACTAACTTTTAATATTCAACATTGCCTCTGAAAGACTTGATTAAAATTTCGTTAGAGTAACGATACCTTTGAGAACAGTTTAAAAACCCCAAACTAATCAACAAGTACATGAATTGCTATATCCTTCCCAAAGAAACTTTTAGGACTGAAAATATTTATAGTATCCGTTCCATTCTTTGGCCAGTACTAAAAGAATCTATCTATGCATATCGATCTATTTGGTAGCAGTACAGACCTAGTACACCAGCTAGCTCAAAGGCAGTAGGCAGACCAGAGTCAGCATTATTAAAATGATATTATGTTTAATATTACATCACTGAGAAAAAACTGACATCAGTGATTGCATAACTATTCTGATATTAGAATATTTAGATTGATAAAATAAGGCAAGAGTTTGCTTTATGATTTATGTCAAACCTCAGTTTGTTTCATCAAACAACCTCTAACAGAGCAACATTCAAATTTAAATATCTATATGAAGAAGTGAAAATTGGCAACATTTTTCTGGAACAAAGCCATTTACAGCTTCTTTGCAGCCTAAAAGTAAGTAAGGGATGTCTTTTCTGCATTAGTCTGTTCATTGCTGTTGCTTCATGACAATTATTTAAAGCACTGTGTACTAAAGGTACATGTTTTGTCATTATCAGAAAGGTGACCCACAACGAAGGGATCCTCCTGCCTGTTTCAAAGATGTTGCTAAGTGACCCAATACACAGGCTGAGAAAAGCTTTCAGCTTTGCAACAGTTTGCCCTCTGGACACAGAGGGACATCTGGTTATCTGTTTCACTGCTGTGTCGATGTGCATGGTACTGACTATATTAAACCTTCAATCTTCCTTCAATAACCAGGAACAGCTGTAGTAGAAATTATGGCTGTGCTCCACAAATTAAACAGTTTCACTTAACAATGGATGGTTTCTGCCACATTATTGCATATAAAGATTATAGTTCCACCTTCCCAGACCTAGAGTACCAACTTCTTGAAGACCATTGTCAGAGAACAAGCTTTTAGGGAGTTCACCACAAAGTTTTGGTATAAGAGTGAGAACAGAATAGACTATTTCAGGTGGAAGGGACCTACAACGACCATCCTCTATCTAGTCCAACTGCCGGAGCAAACCGGTGCTGGCCCAGCTGAAGCATGCTGGTCAGGGCTTTGTGCAAATGTCTCTTGAACACTGACAGGCTTAGGGCAATGACTGCCTCTCCAGGAAGCTTGTTCCAGGGTCTGACCATCCTCTTGGGAAAGAGTGCATTTACAACATCTTAGCATCTACCCACGTCCCAGGTGATCTAAACAACAGAATCAACTTGACATTTCAAACTTTCTATATAGTTAAAATTTTATACATTGAGTTCGCAAAAAAGAAAATTACTGGTTTAACATTTTTTTGCCTATAAACAAGCAGCAGGTTCAGGCGAGCAGCTGAAAGCCATTATGACATTGTGATAAATCAAATTGTTGCTCCCTCTGTCAACAATTAACCTCCATGCAGAGGTTTAACTGGGTGCTATGATTCAGCAGTGTGAAGAGGACTGTATGTATTGTGTCTGTCCTGGTTTAAGCCCTGCCACGCAGCCTGCTCACTCACTCTCCCCCTTCCTCCCTCAGCTCCCAGAGGGATGAGGAGGAGAAACGAAAGAATACAACTCCCACGGGTTGAGATAAGAGCAGTCCAGTAACTAAAGTATAACACAAACCACTGCTGCTACCACCAATAATAAT
>WYDI02022895.1:16546-26985 GCA_009867235.2 Psittacus erithacus
AAGTCAAAAACACAGCGCTGCACCAGCTACTAAGAAGGAGAAAAATGACTGCTACTGCTGAACCCAGGACAGTATCCCTATTATAATCAGTATTTTTCCCCAAAGTCTCTTCTCACTTTGCGGATTTAAAAGCCAGCAATCACTGCAGTGACATGCTCTAAGGTGGGTTTCAGTTTCTGGGGTCTGTATGATGCTGTCGGCACAATCCCTGAAACACATAATGATGTGCTTGAAGAAAATCAGCTCCTATAAGAAATATGCCTCAGAAAGAAATAAGAAAAGAACTGGGGGCTTCTAGATTTAATTCTATTATGATCACTTAAAAGACTCTGCACTCTTTCTGGCATCAATCTTGATAGTGCTGAACACTTCCAAATTCCACTGCCCTCAACAGAAGTTCATCATGCCGTTCCAAAATGTATCAAAAGGTAGAAGTTCTAAAAGACAGCTTAAAAGGTCCCAAATCTTCCAAAATCCACAAATGTAACATTAGTATTTCAGATGAAATGTCAATTTTGAAAGATCGATTTAGGGATTCTGTAAGAAGAATAGTTTATTTACTCTTCTTTTACATTTAAGCATCTCACTTTACAACATTAAGATCTAATTGAGAAATTAAGTATTTAAAACTGGTTTGCTTTTATTTTCTTAATAACAATTTGGGATTTATTTCATGGTTGTGTATTTCTGTAGCAGCAGTCAATGCCATTTAAGCAGTGACAGGATTTAAGCTGCCACCAATACAAATTAAATCATTAACTGCTGTGTGTATAAAAATTCAGAATATTGAATTTAAGTCTCAACAGACAAGATGAGGAAGAATTTATTCTCACACATTTTATATAAATAATCACTTAAATCTGTACGTGTTAAGTACAAAATATGTGTTAGCATAACAAAGTACCCAGTTCATACAAATGGGATTTTTGCCTTCCTTGTGTATATATATATATGTATGTATAAATAGTATCATAAAACAAAGGAATGACTTGAGGACTTAAATAACTGAACAAACAAGTGCAGTATGGCTACAGGAATTGTATACCTAGAAGCCCTACAGAATTTTAGTCACAAAGAAAGTTTAATACCCCTAAGCAACGGCTCCTCTGGAGAAGCCTCAGATGAAAGAAGAAGAAGGGAGTGCATGGCCGCTCACTTTAGCCCCGTAACTCTCCAATTCCTTGTCTCTTCCTCAGCAACACTGCATTCTTATGTGGTTCCAGATAACCTGAGGCCAGCAAGGGCTCCCTGACACCTCTTTGTTTCTGCCCTTATCTCCCCTGTGTTAGGCACCACCTCTTCCTCCCTGCAGCTGCATCCCTATGCTGACACCCTGTAGGTGTGAGAAAGGACTACGCAGCCAAGGCTTGGAGGGGAGACAGTGACAGAGAGCCAAGATTTCACCTTCCCTGGTCTTGAGACCTCATTTACCTTGAATTATAAACCTTTCCTTGGGGATGGAGGATGGGAGCAGGACTGGGTGGGATGTGTGGGAAGGACTTGCAAAAGTAATGGTGAAGTTGAAAAGGACAGAACAAAGCATGGAGTTGCAAAATCACTGAAATCCCATGACTTTCTCTTTCTACTCTAATAGATCTTAGACATTCTAAAAGTATAACCCTAAAAACACACAAAGTATGTTTCTAAGCTTACATAATAAAAACCCTGGACAAGACAGTATTTCATTTGCTGTAACTCCACTGATTCAATATGATTAAACTCAATAACATAGGACAGAGGTGAAGATGAAAAACAGGCCTACCCACATACTGGAGTAGGAGATAGAAAAATAGCAAAAGTTGACACAGACAAATCTCAGTATAGAAAAAGGGTTAATGCTACGCTCCGTCAGAAATCTTTTCTCCACATCAATGATTTACACAGTTGAGAAAGACAAACCAAAAATGCCTGAACAAGCAACAAGCATTACAAATGCCTCTGGGAGCTCTGGGGTCTCCAAAGGACCAAGAGGCCATAATAAATTAACACCATGCAGAGGAAGTGAGCAGAGGACCAGGCAGAGCAGGAAACGGAAATATCTGCCATCATTAAGTACACACAGAGGCTCCTATTTTGGTTCGCAAATTCTCCCTGGTATCAAGTCACAAATTGCACAGCTCAAAGAACAAGATAACTGATAAAATATAAACTGAAATGTAAAAAAATAGAAACAGCTGAATAACACTGACTTATTTGCTTTCTTTTGTAAGCATGGAACTCCTAAAATATCAGTGATGGTACACTTATAAGGACTATAGAGCCAGACATTTAAAAACCGTTAAGCCCTTAAGTAAAAGGTACACGATAAACTTCAGTGCTTAAAAAAATAATCAGAATAGAAACCATGACAGCTTTTTTTCAAAATATTTTACTTTAACTGTAAAGCTGAAGAGGAATTTTCTATCATGTAATTTATGATGTCAGTCAACCTACAAAAAACCTAAACTAGAGTTAGGAAGAACATTCCCGTTTACAGCACCACATTACAACACGTGTACACTATCGATATTTTATGACTTATAATAAAGCACTTGCCCTTTGTCACTGTCAAAAATCAGACAATTACTGTAGCTACGCCTTCAGCCTGTTGTGCTGTTGTCTGGTACATCTTTGGAGATGAAAAATATTTTTACAGATGTTTTTAACTTGAAATGCACAATGGATGCACCTCAAAAGACTACTTTGTGTGCCTCTGTAAAGATGTTCCCAGTTTCTAGGAATAAAAGATGAAGAGTTATGTTTTACATGTGATAAAAGCTTAAGACTTGTTTAAAAATTAAACAGTAGTGATGGATAGAAAATGCCAACCAAACGCTTCATCAGCATTATTCTTTAAGATACCTGGTTCTTTTTTTAAGTAACATCTTTTTGAGTTTCTTTTTCAATTTAACAATTTCCTTAAAACTTCTTTCCCTGTTTAGCCTGTACTATCTAACAAATGGCTTCAATGTCCTTTTCCTCCCTTCAATGGCCACGCATATTTTGTCAGAAACATGAAAAGTAGGAATGCAATTGCATTTGTGCTGATGCTAAATGTTAATAGATTTGCCTAAATGTCTGCTAATAGCACCCTAGAATTAGCTAGACTAGTAGTGCATGCCTAATGTGCTGGTTTTGTTGTTGCTACCTTAACTGTTTTCCTCCTTTTTTTCCTCGGTAACAAAAGGAAAGGCATTTTTAGTAAAAAATTGCTATACATCTGCAACCTGTAGAGCAGGCACGCAACCAACATCGTGTAGTTCTGACATAGCATCATTAGGATTATATATCCCAATATGCTACTGTTTTCTTAAATTAAACATGAAAAGTTTAATGTTCTTTTAAATTAAACATGAAGCACTGACTTTGCCAGCCAAAATATGTCCTTCTGTCACCTCTTCCAGTTCCTCCAGGTCACTTCTTTTCTTAGAGAACTTAGCTCCATGCAGTGAGAAGGTGACACTCTTTTACTGGCATGTACTTTCAGAATGTCGTGGGTGAAGAAAGCCTGTGACAAACATATTCTACAGGCCAAAACATTAAGTATGTGTTACACCCCCAGAGCTCCAATTTGCTTCAAAACATAAAGCAATATACAATTATAATTGTATCTTAAAAATCTTTTACAAGTGGCTCAATTGAACAATCCTATTTTTAAAACTGAATCATCTGTGAAAATTGGGTAACACTGTATGATGAAGAATCTGTTTCACCAATTTGCGTTTGCAGCAGCTGTACAAATGCATTGTATTATCAAAGTCTTCTACTATTTCAAAATATAATAAATGTATCTTGGAAGACAACACCTTTCTCATAAGGAATGCTAATTTATAGCTATCAGCTGACTGAGCCACATTTAAATACTTTATGATGACTGCAGTGCAGGACAGATAGTTAACTAACTTTCAAATCTCTAATTAGAAATTCTGTTCCTGACTGTAACTACAACAGTATATGAAAAAAAACCCCAAACAAAACCCAACACCCCACACCTTTCTCCCCTAACATAACAAAACCCCTAACACACACACACACAAACATGCAAGTCCTTTGTGTCCAAAGAAGGACAACAAAGATGAAGGATCTAGTGCAGAAGTTCTATGAGTTCCTGAGGGAGCTGGGGTTGCTCAGCCTGGAGAAAAGGAGGCTCAGAGGAGACCTTATCATTCCTTACAAACTACCGGAAAGCAGGTTGTAGTGAGGTGGGGTTGGTCTCTGCTCCCAAGGAACAAGGGATGGGACAAGAGGAAACAGCCTCAAGCTGCACCAGGGCAGGTTTAGATGGAGCTGAGGAACAATTCCTTCCCCAGAGGGTGTTCAGGCATTGCAACAAACTGCCCAAGGCAGTGCTGCAGTCACTGTCCCTGGAGGTATCTAAAGGAAATGTAGATGTGGCATTTAGTGCCAAGGTTTAGTGGTGAACTCGTCAGTACTGGGGTAATGGTTGGACTAGATGAACTTAAAGGTCTTTCAAACTTAAATGATTCTGTGATTCTAAGTGTCTTCATGTACATTAATGGAAACATACCAATGTAAAGGGTATGAAAAATAAGGATCAAGTCTCTGATTATATTACCTTTCAGAAAATTTGTTAGCATGTTATTAGCAAAATGTTTATTTGTTAATTATAGTTTTAATTAAGATACAACAATAAACTACCTTTGCAACATTTCTGCAGCTATTTACAACCCTTGAGACTTAGCTATCTCATTCTATATCTGTAAGCCTGACTGAAGTAAATTAAAGTTATACCATGATGACTGCACTTTGCTCACCCAAAATTCCTTCTGAAACTTGAAAGGAGGAACACAGCGCTCCTCCAGATGCCTCTGCAAACCAGAACAGCACAAACATAACAACCACTATTCATACAGAATATGTCAAGCCTGGTTTTCAAGAAGGAAAATCCTGGGGTTTTAATTAATTTTTTTCTCTAATGATTGTTACACAGTTTGCATTATCTAGAATCTTGCTAATGCCAGTCAAAATTAAAGAGACATGGCATGACTGGGAAAGAAAAGTCTGGTATGCAATAGATCCATTTGCTACCTTACTTTGGTGGCATCTGTTTCCCTCATCTTAGTAATTTCAGATTATTCTTTACAATATGCTTCTATTAAAGGACATCATGTGTGGCTTTTCTGCACAATAAAGCATATTCTGCCTAGGCAAATAGGGCAGAAATGCCTAAAAAGCCTAGCTGTAGAAAGATTCTTCCAAGGTGGACTGCAGTGAAACATCTATGAGCCATACACATATGGCCTAACTTCTGACTTAAGTTTGGCAGCACTTTCTTCGTGACCTGTCACAGAAAAATACAGGTATTTTGATTTCAAATTAATTTAGACAATACCAGACCACTAAGAATAGAAGGGGTTGCTATAAGGAGCACATCAGATAGATAGAAAATACACCCCAAATGTCAACACATTCTATGTTCAGCAAGAGATGCAGGAGCCCCTGGCTCCAAGTCTCAACAGTACCAGTTTTCAGAACTCTGCAGTATTTTTCCGATCACAGTTATCAGGCAAAAAACCTCTCTCCAATATCCACACTGCCTTGATTGGGAAAGTAAGATCTGCCAGGTTCAAAAGCAGTAGGTTTTCCTCCTGAAAGCAACTGAGCTCAATATGCCTTTTGAAGAAATACGTACATCACATTTTATCTTTCAATAACAGGTACATACATGAGGAACAAACTGATGATGCTTCCTACCTGAAATAGTTCCTTCCTCACCCCAAGTCCCACCCGGAGTAGTTCTATCATGCTATAAACATATTGCTTGAGTTGAAAAAAGATCATGAGTTACTTCCATAGGTATTCCACTGCCACTGTAACAGGAAAACAGCTTTATTCATACATCTCTTCTTTTTTCTGCCTGCTCCCCCATCCTTATTGAAAGAAAAGAGCAGCCACATGGAAACCTTTCCATATCACATCTGTACATATCGCCTTCTTTTCCATGAGTCAGAAAGCACAAAGAAATGCAAAACTGAAGTATGAATATTTGAAAGGTGAGTATTTGTTGGATGATGAAAGCTATGTGGCAATTCAAAGTCAAATACTGTTTTCTGTGGTTCTGATCTGTGGTTCAAGGACACAGCAATACAATAGTACTAACACAGCCATATTACAATAGTTGCTTTTTTGGGTTTGCTTTTTTCAATTCATATAACCTGTGCTTTTCTTATTACCTACCAATTATCTGGATTTTTATGGTCAAAACGTGACAAGGGATATATGTATCTGCCAAAAAACCTGCAAACAGAAACAGGTTTTATAAACAAACCCAACAACCATTCAGTTTCACACCACTGATGAGGTCTCTGCTCTGCAGACATAAGCAGTACTTTCTCATGCTGTACATCAGAAGTCTTAAAAAAATTACTAAGGGATATGTGTGTCTGTGTAAAATAAAAATTGAACTCTTTAGACTGCATTTGCTCAGTATTTCTGCACAATTGCTAACAATTAGTTAATACTAGATAGAAGTACCAAGTTTGTTCTTTAGTAGCTCTTGGGAATACATGGGAATAAAGAAACTGTACAGTATTATTCAAAAGCATAAAGTGCATCTAACTGATGAGGTTTCATAATTTTCCAACCAACTCTACAGAGAAAGGAGAACTGAACTGCTCTTCTACCTCCCTTTAAAGAAGAATATTTTTCCTCTCCTTCAGCCAAACTACTGAGATAGAATGGTACTTTAAAGGCACTGATGCTGTTTTCTGCTTTTAAGTCTTTCAAGTGCTGCTATTTCTGTATCCCTTTGGTAAGTATATTTTGCTGCTTTAGTTTTGCATAAAAAGGAACAATACTAGGTCATGGATGAAAAGAAACCCTGTGGCATAATGAAGAGAAGACCTGACCAGTTTTATCTTTCTAATTAGTTTGTTAATGTCATACTGCAGTTCATAATGACAACTTTTGCTTCATAAATATACCTACACACACTAGAAAAACATGACTAAAAAATAACCTGGAAGAAATGTGGGTTCCTACAGCAATAACAATTGACAGCAAATAACTGTTACCCCATTACCTCGTATTTTCAAGAAATGCATTTAATATCACTATTTCTGCAGTCATGTTATTTGATATCCTTATGCAGCTGAGTAAAATCTTGCATTTGCAGTGTCTTACACTCAAAAAGTGACCATTAGCTGGTAAAAGGTATACTAAACCCAAGCATGTTCAAAGCTGTAAACCAGGGAAAGATATGGTCACAAAGACACAAAGCTTACACTGAAAAGAATGAGGTATTGCACGCACTAGATATACTCTAAAGTGTCACAGCTTTAGTGCAACTCCTTCTTATTTTTCCCATATTAAGGAGTAGCACAAGACGTGGGACTACTTGATTTGAATATCAGCTCTATTGCATAATTAGTATATATGGCAAGGATTTGTGAGAAACATAAAAAAACACCAGTAAATTGATACTGGAAAGTGTCCCCCCAGGAAGAAAGTCCCTTTTAAAATACTAAATCTAATATTTTCATTAGGAGATGTTTTAATGATAAAATGCTATTAGTGTCATAGCTAAAAAAAAACACATGAAAATTTATTTATTTGAGAAGCAGAGAAACATGTTTTGATTTGGATTAGATGGTTTAAATCACCAAAGTTCAACCTTTTGACAGTGAGCTGTTTGACAAGCCCTACTTAGCACTGCAGTCACTTGAAGCCTATACTATAGAAAGACATCTCTAGTAGAAAGACAGGAAGGTAACAGAAAGCAGTTACTCAAAGGTCCTGGCATAAAGTCCTAAATAAAAACACAGGGCATACTTCTCCCTAAAAGGTGAGAATACTTTATTTCAGTATAAACTGAAATGTGATAATCAGAAATATGCCCATATTTTACCCTCCTCTCCTCAGAAAAATTGTTCACAATCACAGCCAATTTATTTAGTGGTTCTGTCAATACAGCTATGAGGAAGTACAAAAGATTTGCTGTACTTAGAATGTACCACCTTCACTTCTTAAGTTTCAATTCCTTTAGCTCATGGAGTAGCTGGCGATAGAAAGGTGGATTACAGTTGGTCATAAGAAGTCTTTTAGCCCATCTACTCCCTACCCAACTATTGCTAGTAATGCCTCACCTTGCCTCCCCTTTCCCTATCAATCAGCAAATGATTCTCCAAACTAAAGGCACTTAAACCTTTGGGAGATTATAAAAATATTTTGGAAACATATAAAACCATCCTGAGACAAAGACAGCTTAAGCAAGTTACTGTCACTGTTACAGAAAGCTTCCCTGTCATACCTACATCTTGAAGCACCTTCAAATACAACTCAAAGCTAAAGCAGCAGCAGTCATCTGTGGCATCTAAAAATGCAATCTTGGTATCATTTGAGACTTAAGCTACAGTGTGTGTTACAAGCCATCATTATAGTGCTTTCTACCTACAGAAAAGTCTCTGATCTGTCTTAACATTTAGCAGTCAACTCTTGTTTCAACGAATTTCAAGCCACAGAAATTGAATGACACAAACTGGACTTCTTTACCTGGTTACATGCTTTGCTTGCCTCACAGTGCTTTACAGAGCTGCCCTCCCTTTTGTATGATACGTTCTCATTATTCTAGTTATTCCCCAACTTTGCAGTGTATTGCCGATTACTTTCCTCCCACCGAGTTTCCAAGGCACCTATTGATAATGACAAGCAAAAGGATGACGGTAGGACCACTGCTTTTGATTTGGAGTACAATTTTTAAGCATAAACTGATTCTAGTATTGGAGATACCAAAATACTTGAAATCAGTCACAGGCTGGATTCCAGTTCTCTTAACAAGTCATAGGCTAGATTAGGTAGGAGATTCAGGTTCCTTAACACCTTAACTACCATGCCTTATCATATTCAGGCTTTATGTCTAGTACCATATATCTCATTTTCTTCTCAAAACTAGACCTTGAATGTGATCATGCTGTATGGTGATGCTGCAGAAAGATTTGTATAGCTAAATATACTAAGATGAAACCATGACAAAGACCAAAATAACCTCCTGGCTGTCAAAGCCCCATCATGACCTGTAACTGTTAGAAAATAGCATCTCCATTAACAGGCTCAACATCTCTAACTTTCCTTTCAGAAGCAAGCTTACTGTTTGCTGGGATCCAGAAGCCACTAGCCACCTTCTTGAGCTTTTTAGGTCCCTTCCTCCAATCACAGTGTGCACAGGTGGTCCTTTCCCAGTCTGGCCTATTCCTTGCCTTGACATCAAGCCCATTTCTGTATCTGTTTACAAAAAGGCTGATATTGTCACTTCAAAAAGCATCCTAAGTGTTCTCAATGTAGGCCTCTAAGATTTACACAGAAATACTTACACCCTTCCAGCTGATCTCACTATTAATGTGTATGTACCTTTGCAATCTGAGCTTCATTTGTTTTGCTTATCCACGCCATTTCCTGCCTTTCTGTTCTCAACTTATGTTTCATTCTTTTAATAGAAAACAGCTTATGACTGAATGCCTAGAGGAATGAATCCTGAATGATGTGTGCTTTTGCACTTGTCAATCTTTTCCAGTCTTTAGCTTAAGATCTTCTGATAATCTTTCTATTTTAAATGCTAGCAGCATGCAGTTAGTACTATTTTGATTTAGATGAACAATAGTGTTTAGAGAAGAATGAGAGAGAGGATTACTGGTTCCTGAGAGCTGCTGTCTATGAGAAATCTGACCTGCATGCCTACATCCACTGCTCCTAATATGCAAGAGGAACTTGTAAATGTGCCACCATGTATTAATGGACTAATTCCCAGCCTTCCTGAATCTGCATTTTATTTTGCTTCTAGGAACCTATTTTCTTCTTTTGCATCTTTCTTAGCTCATGCCCAACGTTTACTGCCTCCATACTGCAATGGCTCTGTACCAACTCAAAATTTAGCCTCAAAATTTTCCATGCACATTTGGTTTCATATGAACTATAAATTTCTAGCTCAAGTAGAGGTTTCCTGACCTAGTAATGATTTTGTTTCTCTGACAGGACTAACATCACCTTCTCTGAACAGTTCACAGCTTGCTTCTATATGTGTACACCTTTGAGTATAACACCATAGCCTATGTGAAAGTGTTTGACTAAGATATACTAACCTATACTAGTGTCTTGCAGCACTGGGAAGGTACAGAATATCTGTACTGTTATGTTTGCAGTTGGCTGTACTCCTGTATTTTAAATATGGTGATTAATTTAATTTCTGATTTGACCATTAATGAAATACAGTTTGTTGTTCTAGGCTTAAAATGTAACAATTAGAATTTAATTTTATTTTAGCACTAATAAAATCTTATTTGGGACTAATTACCAGTAGCAAATGCTAAACTGAATTAATCTGCCTCTCTCTAAACTCTGAAAGCATAAACCATTACAGAATCCTAGAATCATAGAATAGTTAGGGTTGGAAAGGACCTGAAGATCACCCAGTTCCAACCCCCCTGCCATGGGCAGGGACACCTCAC
>WYDI02022896.1:0-12842 GCA_009867235.2 Psittacus erithacus
GGGGCAGCCACAGCTTCTCTGGGCACCCTGTGCCAGCACCTCAGCACCCTCACAGTAAAGAACTTCTTCCTTATATCTAACCTGAACTTCCCCTGTGTAAGTTTAGACCCATTACCCCTTGTCCTCTGTGGCATCCTTGTAGGCCCCCTTCAGATATTGGAAGGCTGCTATGAGACCATTTATGTTTATTTTCTGTATGAATAGTAAGTGGCCTAACTTAGAGAAGTACGAAATAGTTATATCCTCTTGATTATGAGGATTACCAGCTGTTTAAATCTGTTGAAACTTGATTTGTTTATAAAAGCCTCTACACATAAGAGGATGCCTTCATAACTGTAATTTATCAATGAAGATATTCTGGTTTGGTAGATGAACTCAGAAAGACATTCTGAAAATGTATGGGGTTGAGCAATCTACGCAGGTTTTTGCTACAGATGTGCTAACCTTAGAAGTGGGATTCTCCTGCTGCAAAAACCTGGAGAATTCCATTGCAGGTACAATAAGCTTTGAGATCTGCATTTACAACCTCTGGGATTCAGCTGTTTTCTAATTATGGAAGTTTTTATGTTGAAATGGGTAACTTAGGAGGGTGGGTTGGCAACATACAGGTTGTGATCTTCCCCCTACCAAAGTTAATGGCAAAATGGCTATTTGAGAAGCCTGGATTGGTCCATCAGAATGCTTAAAATAATGTTCTTTTTTGGATATTGTGTATATCTCTTTAAATGTGTGTGGGCAAGTATATTTAAATATATGAATATTCATATAAATATACACACAATTATGTTTCTTATATGTTGTTGCTAGGTAGCAATACTATACTGTATTACAGTTAGCTGAAAGGTTACTTAACAGCTCTTCAAGATGTAGTTTTGTAATGCATATTTACACAGGGACTGCTCATGTGTCAGAATTCTTAAATTCCGTGTGGTTTTGTCACGTTTGTTCCCTGCTTCCTGTCATGCACCATGGTGGAGTATAGAGGCCAGGGTTTCACATACACAGGGGCTTTATTCACCCACAGTACTCCATAGGTCCTTTGCAGGAACAGGAAGGGAAAGGGTATGGAAGGTGTGTCTCAAGAATCCTTAAGGAACTGATAAGCAGCTTGCCTCTCTTCTTTGATTGTGTCTCTTATTTATGTATATTAATGCTAGCAGTGATTGCAGGCAGTCCTTTTTTTATTGCCTTTTTTTATTCCTGTGATGAGTTGAGGTCTTTCAGGCTAACAGCAACTGGAGCATCTCTCTCCAAATGTGCTATTGTGATTAAGGTGAGCAGAGCTCTTCTTAGCTGTCTCACAAGTGTCTGGGCTTGACACCGTCTTCTCTGTCACCTCATTGCCATGTTATTCCATGACCACATATGGCAGGCTCTGCTGGTAAGCTTGTTCCTTGTTGTACCTCTGTCTGGCTATGAAGCTGTCCTTAACAAGGAGATTATAGGGATTCCTCACACCAGTGTCTGATCTGCATCCTCAGCTTTTGTGGGTGTCCTCCGAAGATGGTGGCAGAGCTGTGGCATCATTACCAGCTACAAGCCTGGCTTGATTTTTAAATGTAGATTCTACAGCAGATTTTAGGCCTTAGGGAGTTGGAGAGTAGCAGTAATTGAGGAATGTTTCATAAAGGTTCTTGGGCTGATGAAAAAAGATGTGACTTTGGTAAAAACAAAAAAAAATACTAGTTGAACTAGTAAGTCTATGCTGTCTGCTACATAATCTTAGGGGAGAAATGGAATATAAGTGATAAGATCATAAAAAAGGCCCTTGCAGAATAAGATGCTGTGTGGCATGGGAGCCCAAAGCTGTCTCGGATCAGAATGCCTTCCTGAAGGAGAGTTACCAAGTTTCTTCCTTCGCTCTAAGTAGTAAGATAAGATATATGTCAGGAGAAAGCCATAGAGGAGGGAGGAAGAAAAGGAAAAGCTTTTGTTGTTCTTGGCTGCCCTACAAATATTGTATTCAGTATCTGTACAAGTTGTTGCCGTGCGTGAGCATATGCAGTGTGAACATGCATATGAACAGATACTGGAAGGAAGAACTAGTATTAACTGTTACTATTGAATTGTAATATATCAGCTTTAAGACTTTGGTTTCCCTTTCTAGCATGCGTATGTGGTTTAAATTTCTGTGGGTATATTACACAATTGCATTGTTGCTGTCAATAGAAATAAGTACCACTACACAGGGTTTTTGTCAATGCACAGCTGGACAAGTCTTGTTTGAAGAAAAGTAGACAAAAATTGTGTGTACTCCTATTTACATTATCGATTTAACTTTCAAAACCAGCAGTGCAGTAGAATTGACAGTATGTGCTATAATACTGCAGGGATTTCAAGTCCCATTGTGAAGTGATGGAAATTTAGAATCATTTCGTGTGGTGGGAGGTGTCACAATACGACTGTTAAGGTATCTGCACACACGTGAATGGGTCTGGCAGGAAGCTCAAGTTTCTGAAACCTGGACAGCTTAGTCTGTTATTTTAAATGGTACATTGAACTCGTGTGGCCAAGGTATTAGTATTCAACACTACGAACTGAACCCATTATTTCTAATTTTAGAGTATACAGTAACAAATAAATTGCATTTATCATGCTCTTTATAGCCTTATGCAATCCATTCAGTTCTCTTTGGTACTTTCATAACCATTCTCTCAACTGTGGTACTGCAGATAGTTACCCTTTGGATTCATTTCCTAAGGCAACAAAGCTAAAGTGTCTCCCTCTGTTCCTCTTTGGTAATTTTTCAGCTTGCTTCCCAACAGATTTTACAAAAGGTTGCTTGTCTTCAGCTATTCCGTGTGTTTCAGTGACTGGTGTGGCAAACCATACAGAGAGAAGCTCTGCGTAAGAGCCCCACTGCAGTACAGGGAAAGGCTGTAGTAGGAGTTTAATGTTTACAAGGTGTCAAAAATCATCTTGACAGAAAGATCAGGAAGTCTCCAGCTACAAGACAAGTTTTAATCAGATTTAGCAGGTTATTAGGAAACCCAAGCACAGGACAGATCAGCAATAGGTTTTGTGGCTCACAGACTTCTATGGTTTTCAGTTAACATGTGCTTATGGACAAATCTTCCTCAGGAGCCAACTTCCCACCAAAATAATGCAATGTTTTAAGAACTTGTTACCTTCTGTTTCCTCTAAGCTACAAACAGAGCTGTAGTAATTAGACATTTTACCTTGTCTTCGGGGATTTAGGCTGTATTGTTTCATGAAGGTATCAATGTGATTAACCTTCCTGGCAAAAGAATTCTTGGGGTTTTTTTCCAGTTCTCTCGAAGTATTCTGAAAATTTGTTCCTAAATTTCCCTGAAATACCATATGCACATTACACAGAAGAAAAAAATCTTTCTCCCTTCATCTCATAACCTCATGTCCAGCATTTTTATGATACAGTAATGTATTTCTATATGATACAGCAAATGCAGATTGTGAATTATAAATCTTCTTTTAGCTTCATAATGTTGAAGCAGAACCAGAATATGTGAAAATTAAATGCATGCAATGGGCACAGTGTCATATTCCTGCGTGAATTGTCTCAAACCTCAGCCTCTTTCCTTGTTTCTAACACATTGCAGAAGAATAATTAGGAATGGGTTTTGCTCAATCGCTTTCCTTTAATGTTTAGGATATTCACTGTAGTATTTTGTAAGAACAGCATAATCATGAATAGTAACAGTAATTTTTCCTATCATCAATATTAGAATTATTTCCTCGTAAATGCAAGTCCACAGTGAAATATTCAATCTATATTGAATTTTCTCTAGCATAAAAGACAGTAGATGGGGATTACCGTAAAGTATCTTAAGCCCATTTTTGTCATGTGATAACTTGGTCATTTAGTCTTATCACCTGTGCTGGTTTTGGCTGGGGTTTTGGCTGAACATGGGAAGTGAGGAGTGAATTCCTTGTTTTGCTCTGCTTTTGTGGGGGGGGTTTGTTTTCCCTATTGAACTCTCTTTATCTCAGCCCACAAGTTTTCTCACTTTTCCAGTTCTCTCCTTCATCCTGTTGGGGTGAGTGAGCATGTGGCTGCGTGGTGCTTAGTTAGCAACTGAGGTTAAACCACCACATTTTCTATCTATGCATTGCTAATAACGTGATAATAAATAAGCAGAACAGTCACTTGTCTGTCTCCAGGTATTTATTTTGTTTCAAACTTTTTTGAAGGTAAAAAAGTAGTTCATGCTGTTTGCTGGTACCATGCAGAGAAAGGAGTTGGGTTTTAGTATCTCTGGGCTTCTTTGGTTGAGTGCTGCTCCCGAGTATAATTTCTATGTGATGAATGGAATTTTATTTTTTTTTTTTTAATTTTCCTTTACTTTTTTTCTATCCTTTGGAATTTGATGTGTGCCTTAAATTGATGGTATAAACCTTGGTGCAATTCATATAAAATTCCTATTAAAAAAAAAATAATTCGCCTTTCCCAAAAAGAAGATGCAACTAGTGAGGAAGCCAGTGTGTATTTGCTCTGCTACTGTTTCTTTAAGGCTGATGGAAATAAGGATGCACCATTTTATGTAGTTTTGCTGCATTTTAACATCAGTAGCTAGCATGCAGCAGATCTCTTTGCCTCACAGACTTCAGCAGTATCACAGAGGTCATATTTTCCTATGTATAAATTATTCATGAACAATTTCTCCAATGCACTAGATAAACTTGCAGAGATCAGAATTCATGTATCTTTTCTTCCTCTCATCTCTATAATCAGTCATATTCTAATAGGCAATGCAAAAAAACCCTCAAAACCTGTATTCATCTGTGTGCATTTGATGGAATAGATTGTTACAAAGTTATAATTAATATAAAGTCATAAGAGGGAAGTTCACAAAATACAGAATAAATAAGTATGAACATTTTTGTTGCTGACTGGATGCCACTTGCTTATTTGACCAAAAATATGTTGTTACAGTGGGCTGAAATATGTTGTACACATTAAGGGTTGGGTTTCAGAGCTGAAATTAAACTGGTGAGTGAGGCAAGAAATTCTGCCCCTACAGCACCAGTGCAGAAAGAAATGACAGTGAAATGTTTAAGAATTTCCAGCCCGTATTCCAGCTTAGCCCATTTCTTCAAATGAGATAATTCCCTTTCAGTCCTGCTGTCCCCTATGCTTCCTATCACATCCGTTAGTGGGTTTTGGAAAGATCTGCAATAATACAGAGGATCCTTAGCTTGGAGATAGCCTTCAAATGGTTCTTGTTACATGCCTCTAATCCTGTGCTGCAGCAATTTCCCTGGTAAAAAAAAAAAAAAAGGAAAAGAAAACCCCAGAACAGCACCATTATTTTAAGACATGATTGCAGACGTGCGCTGTAATTCCAGGAGTCAGCTCATTATAGTCCCCTTTCCCATTG
The DNA here is from genome assembly GCA_009867235.2 of Psittacus erithacus. NCBI lineage: Eukaryota > Metazoa > Chordata > Aves > Psittaciformes > Psittacidae > Psittacus > Psittacus erithacus. The sequence continues at coordinate 5,358 of WYDI02022896.1, forward strand.
GTCTTATTTAGCCAAAAAAGCCCCACCCTATTTCTGTGAAAATTCTTCTGGTAAAATCTGTAGCTGATGCCCTTGCTGCATTTTCTAGCACCTGAGGATGCAGCATGGGCCATTGGGCATTTGGGTGCTCTATGTGTTGGCACTTGTGCAGAACAGGCACTCCTGATCCAGGGGTCTGCAGTTGCTCGCAATTCACCAGCATCTGCTCACCTGATGGGTTACAAGCTGATGCTGTGGAGAGATTTTTGGAATGAGTTCACACCCGAGCTGCTCACAATGCCTTGAATATGATACAAAGGGACAAGTTTGCACCAGTGGAGAGATGATGTGGCTCTGCACAGCAGTAATCGTGTGTAACGATAGACAGTTACAGTGCAATTACTTGGCTGTTTGGGGTTTTTTTCATTACATTCATTGCTGATCTTTGATCCCTGTGTCCTCTTTCCCAGGTCGTCCCATTCCACCTACATCCTCGTCTAGCCTTCTCCCATCTGCTCAGCTGCCCAGTTCTCATAATCCTCCACCAGTTAGCTGCCAGATGCCATTGCTAGACAGCAATACGTCCCATCAAATCATGGACACCAATCCTGATGAGGAGTTCTCTCCTAATTCATATCTGCTAAGAGCGTGTTCAGGGCCACAGCAGGCCTCCAGCAGTGGTAAGAAAATTGCAAACATATGGAATTTGTTTGTGCCATGTTTGTGCCAGTTTTATGCCTTTTTATTTTATTTGCTTGTTTTTTTTTTTTCATTTATTGCAAATGTGTTCTTGCATCAGCACAAAATTGAGAGCATCTATGGAAAAGGGCAAACAAAAACTTACTGTTTTATGGCACTGAACGGTTTTTGGAAACGCCATACATCATTTTATGTTTTTCCTTCATTTTACTGAAGAGAGGTTTTTAGTTTTAGGAGTGTTACAAGCAGCATACAAAATATTACTGCATTCTTGTCTCATCAGAGGGATTTATTTTTCAAAGTAAGTTTCCAGCTCCTTGATGCATCTTCTAAGAGTGAGGTTTACGCAGAATGGTTCTTTGTTCTGCATAGGCTCATGTAGGTGATGAGGATCTGTATCTAAAAATGTGTGTTGCTTCTGCCGTTCTGCGTCTTTCTTGTTTCAGAATCCATCTGATTTTATACTCCCAATGTCACATTTAACTAAAATACTGCTATTTTTCTGCAAATTACTTCTTGTCTTTCAGGCCAGTATTTTAAAACATTTGCAGCTCTGCTTTCAGTCATCTGCAGTGCTTAGGGTTTTCTTTATTCCTTTGTTTGTTGTTGTTATTATTAACAGATGCTGACTTTTCTTTTTGACAGCCAAAAATCAAAGAATGAAGATGCAATCCCTTTTTAAAAATACAGGGAAAACAAAGGAAAGCCACTATAGCTCCTTATGTTTTGCCTTTTTTGTTGTTTGGGGTTTTTTTAACATAGATATCTGTTGTGCAGCTCCTGTCTATTTAACTAAACACTATAAGTTTATATTTTATATACACTTCCTTATCTGCTCAGGGTCACTCTTTTTTATAACAACACAGTTCTGGAGGTACTATGTGAGGTGGAACTTTCGGCCTCTGTGAGTGCATACAGTATGCTCATGTGGTGCCCTTTAAATGGGCTCGTGGTGCGTGATGGGAGGGTGAGACGAGCAGAAGTTGAAACATAAGATTCAGAGTGGATATAAGGTAAAACTTTTTCCCTAAGGACTGGGTTGGAATGGGTTGCCCAGAGAGCCTCTGCAGGCTCTGTCCTCAGAGGCTTTCATGAACAGATTGGTTAAAATCCTGAGCTACTTGGTCTGACCTCAGAGCTGCCCCTTGCTTGGCAGGACGCTGGCATAGGGACCTCCTGGGGTTCCTTCCATCTTAAATTAGCCTTTAACCTGATCAGCCATTCAGGTGTGTTAAAATATAATTACACAAAGAAATAATAATTCAAAGATTGAGCATGCTTCTTTGCTACTACAGGTTAGAAGGTGGAAAATATGATTCCAGTTTTGAGGGGAGGGGGTGTTTAAGAGGTTCAGGGGGATCTTGGGAGTGGCAGACCTCAAAATCTGTAATAGGCAACTCAGTAGAAACCGTTGAATGTGGGGAGGGAAGTGAATATGATCTCTTTTTGATGAGACAGTATAGCTTCTGTAAAGGGTAGCCATATAAGAGTTCTTTGAAGGGGTCAGACATTTCTGAATGAGGGTGATTTAGTTTATAAAGCGTCTTTGTATTTTCAAAGGGGTCTCAGCAAAATCTGTTGCTAAACACTTTTAATGGAAAAAAGGGAAAGAAGAAAGACCCCTTCACAATATGCAGTTGTTTGAAAGACAGTGAGCAGAAGCTGGAGCTCCCCAATGACTTTTAATAGGACATGAAGATACTTGGAGAAGATGGTGGGGTAAGAAAAGTACCTGATGGCAGTATGGTAAGGATGAGATCAGACTATAAAGAATCACAGGGGACCTTTTGCGACCAAGTAACGGGGCAATAAAATGGCAGAGGAAATTCAGGGCAGAGAAATGTAAAGTGATATTCATGGAAAAAGCAGCTCTGGTTCATCATTGGGAATAGTGATGGGCTATTACCAGTCAGGAGTGAGTTGCTGGGGATGTGCATGCTTCATCTCAAAGCTCAGAACAGGTGAATGTTAACAAGAAAGGAATAAAAAAACAAAAGAAAGAACATTGTCTGAAAGATGTGGTAGATCAGTGTATAAGGGTTTAAAGAGGAATGGGAAAAGTGAATGGGAAAGAGATGCTACAAGGATTACTAAGCAGAAGAAAATCAAGGTCAAGGAATGTGAACTAAAAAAAGAGACTGGAAGGATACTTGAATACTTGGTATTAATAGCTGCCATTGGAGGCTGAGTGAACCAGCATTACTTTTCTCATGAAGCCAAATAAAGCAAGTCACAGTAAAACAATACTGAAAATTTGATGGAAGAGCTCTTTAGGTTTCATTTTAAAAATAATCATTGTTTCTTTATATCCTTAAAAGCTTTGTGTTTCAGACCTGTTGCAGTGGACTTGACCCAATGAGCCTTTTTGGTAGGCTCAGATATGCTTTGTTTTGTATATGAACGGCTGATTGTTCATTCTCTGTTTTGGCATTTTTGTTCCCCAAATATCTAATTTTCTTCTTTAATCAACAGTCATACTAACTGAATTTTCAGGATGTAAGAAGAAGCCATGGGGTGTCAGGGCATTTTTGTTGTTATTTTTTGTTTGGGTTCTTATCTTTTGACCATAGACACATGCTTAATTGTTTGATCACCACTGAGAGTGTTCTATAGCACAGGCTCTTCTAGACTTAATGTATCCTCTGGAAAGTAATAAGTGTTTTCTAATGATGTAATTTTTTTCTGTAGTTCTCTAATGTTTTCTTTCAAGAGTTTATAAGAAAACACCACAGATAGTGCCATATACCTTGACTTGGAAGAGCTCACCTTTTTATGTGGCTCGTTATTGTTGTAAGATTTTCAGAGTAGCTTTTAACATCTAGATGATGTGGAAAGGTGGAACCATGCTTTGTTTTGGTTTGATTTGGTTTTTTCTTCATTATTTTTTAATCATTTTTTTAAATCTATTCTAGTTCCTATGGAAACTTGGCACCATAGATGCAGGCATTTGGGAGAGAGCAAATATTGTAAGCTTGGTCTTGGGTTAAAAAGGAAGATTTGAAGATACTTAGATTTAAGGCTTAGATTACAGAGAATCTTTGATCATTAATAAATATTTACTATCACTTTCTAATTTCTTTAAACTTATCTATCAAAGCCTCCGAAGTAGATGCTGAAGACTAAATATTTGCAAAAGTCTCATACTGATTACATTATGTGAGTGTCCTCTTATTTGTCTGATTGTACACTTATGCTTGCTTCAACCTCAACAATTACAGGATAGCTCCTCAACAATTTGAAGATGAGTCTTGGATATGAGGTGATAGTCATCCACATGTACTGCCCTGTGCCCTTCACAAGAGCCATTCTTGGTATATCCGGAAAACTCATTTGCCTAAAAAAATTACCTAATCAAATCTTCCATCAAATGAGCAATCTATTGTTGATATTATGAAGGCCTTTAATCTACAATAAATCTTTGTTAGAACTCATCAGAGCTTCCAGTTTGAGACAAATGTGATTATAGCACTCTTAAAATGACATTACATCATTGGGGTGATTGGTTTATCATTTGGAGAAGTGACATCAATCATAACTAGCATAACCACACAGTAAATGAATTCAACCTTTCTACTGCAGAACAATGACAAAATAATTGCTCAAAATCAGCCTTAAAATGAAATCAGAAAATGCACTTTCTTTAAATATGATGTTAACCTAATGGAATATATTATTAAAAATCATGTTTGAGGAAAGTCTGTGTAATTAAAAATATGTGAAAATGTATTCCTTTTTTCTCTCATTAGAACCTGATTTCAGTTGCAGAATCATTTTCTATGCAACAGATATTATGCTGGTTTTAATTGAACTCACATCACTTACATTCCTCTGCTTGTATTTCTTAATATAATATGCAGCACAATTATATGTGATGAAGGACAAGAGGTTTTTGAAATCTGGTGCACCTGCTGATAGTGTTTTGAAAAACACAAATGTTATAGAAGGAAATGAGACCTTTCATCCATGAGAAGCTAGTGGATTATATTTTTGCCTTCTAAAAGGTCAGTTCCTGTCACACCATTTTCTAGGATGGTTTCTTACAGCTAGAAGGAGGAATAGGTTTGTTTCTTCTTCCTGTATTTTCTTTCTGGCAATATAAGGTGACTCATCTTGTTGGAATGCCATTTTAATGGCTTTGGTCATAATACAATATAATGGGCTGTTTTTCAGTCTTACATAGGAAAAAAGATAAGGAGTCTTGTTGCCAGCACCTTTGCCTTTACTTTTTTATTTAAGATTTATTCCTATTAAACCAAGTTTTGGAATCCTAACAGAAAGACTGTTTTCCAGTCTAAGTAGAATGCCTAGGATAAATCTACTTGCACAATAGTTTGTGATATAATAGAATCATAACTGGATACATTCCTCATCTTCAACCAATCTAAAAACTTAAAAAGTAGATGCAGAGTGATTTTTGGAGTATTTTGATTTTGGGAAAATTCTGAACTGTGGATTAGATATTGTCATGATGGCCAAGAAGTTACTGGAGTTTTTCAGTTACTGCCTAGTTTTTCAGTGTTACCATGTCTTTTTGGCTCAGAGACAATAATCCAAAGCTTTGGTTCAGTGTAACAGTATTTGTCCACAGGGTAGTTTGGACACTGCTCAGAAGACAGGGCTTGCTTTGATTTTTTTCCCAAGCAGTTACTGACAGTGAAGAGAACACTTTCCCATGGTGATTCCAAGTCCATGGGCATTCTGTCTCAATCCAGTCAGTATGGTGCCGTCAAACGTCTTGCTCATATATTGTCATTGCAGGTAGTAGAGGTCTTGCCCACCCACTTGCGCAGAAAATGAGCATAGGATGCTTGATCAATATATATTTTTAATTTTGCAGAAATTTGGGGGTTTGGCTTGTTGTTTCATTGATGTTTTTTTTTCATTTGAAAGTCCTGGTTCTAAACTGTTTAATTGGAATTGAAATCTTCCTCTCCTTGTCTATATTACATTTCGGGTGGGGAGAAGGGCTGTTGTTTTACTTTGGTGTTTGTTTGTTGCGGTCTCTGTCCATGACTTCTGAGGTCATGTAGGGAGGAACAGTAACAGAAGGAAAAGTTTTGGTGTTCTCCGCCTTCCCTTTCGGTCCTAACTGTTGTATGCATTTGTTAGGATTTCAACAGCATCCCTTTCTGAAACCTCTTTCAGAATATTTAATTTCAGACTTTGCTAAGTTATGCTTAGCTCAGCAACAGTTGAAATCAGTTAAGGTTCCAGAGTTGTTTTTTCTAAATTACTTTATATACTTTCTAATATCTATTAATCTTCCAGTGTCTGCCTCTGAAAGGCAGCCCTTTGTATACAGCTATGTTGAGGAACAGTGTTTTCTCTTCAATATGTTCAGAGGGAAATAGCAGACGCTACTTTTTTCCCATACCATTTTGCAACAATGTAAAAAAGAGTTACAGGTTGATTATTTGGATTTCTATCTCCAAATTAAAGAGTAAATTGAGTATGTTTGTTTCTGGGACCATCGCAGTTGTTCTTATTGAGTATATCAGTGCTGTAGGCTTTTTTTTTTCCTATCTTGACACCCATGGCTGTTATGCACTGACCCAGAAGCAGAAGGCGGCAAAACTAATTTGAAGGCTTCTGTCTGTGATGCTTAATGTAGCTGAAGAGCATAAACCACCCTATATTTCTTCAAGACCACTCTTCAGCAGGTGACAATGGCTGATAAAGATTCCTCTATTGCAGTAGATAAAATTGGATAGAAACTAAAACCTGTTGGGTTTTAGTGCTTATGGTATCAAGACTTTGAGGTCTTAAGCAATAGTCTCTCTCTAAGTATATTGTTTTAAAAAGTGCATGTATTTAGCAGCAAGGTCTTTAAATAGAGTATTTTTTCCCCGATTTGTTTTTAATACTTAAATTCTCTGAATCTTTTATGGCCAGTCACACTCTAATTCTGCTGTATCTCTTGAGCACTAGGTCTAATTTTAGAACTTTGGACTGGAATTAGAAATGGAGGGAACAGCACGAGCTATGTTTTCCCGCTGAAACTGAAGGGTGTACTTTTTCAAAGCATTAGCTCCATGTTGCTGCAACTATTACTGATATTATTTGATATATTGCTGTTAGTCTGTGTAGCTTATGTTGATGATGCCAACAGATGTCTGAATTTCAGCCAGAAGATATGATTCTAGATATTAAGATATTGCAGAAACATTGTATTTATTAATTCATGAATTCATAATTGTAACAGACAAACAAATCTCAAACAGAAGGTTCCTTGGTAATAAGAACGATAATGCATTACAAAAAGCTATAAAATTGAGATCAAATTCAAATTCTGTTATTTCTGTATTTTTCTTAAGCTCACCATGGTTTTGAGAGCTGGAGAGATTTTTCTTAGCTGCTTTTACATCATTTTAGTTTAAGGCTTGGAAGTATACTGAACTGGAAGCTTTTGTCGCAATCAAAGCAGCCCAGCAAAGCAGCTGCAGTATTAACTTTCCATAGGTCTGTATCGCCAGCTGTTACTCTGCTGCTTTCTTATATCTACCGTAATGGTTGGGAAACCACGTAGTTACTACGGCCAGTCAGGCCTTGCTTTTTCTTATTCCCAGTCCTTACTTTGTCTCCTAGCAGCTAGCTGGAGATCAGCAGTAAATGTCATGCTTTGGAGACTTAAAGATTAGGTGCTATTGCCCTATTAGATGTTGTGCCAAGAAATGGGTGCCTAGACTTGGTACCTTGCTTGAAACCTGGAAGGCGCTGGGGATGTAACGGTTAGAATCATAGAATAGTTAGGGTTGGAGAGGACCTTAAGATCATCCAGTTCCAACCCCCCTGCCATGGGCAGGGACA
>WYDI02022899.1:3257-35488 GCA_009867235.2 Psittacus erithacus
CACCCCCAAGTCCTTCTCTGCAGGGCTGCTCTGAATCTCTTCTCTGCCCAGCCTGTAGCTGTGCCTGGGATTGCTCCGACCCTATTTCAGACCCAGCCTTTGAGTAGGAGAACTTCAAACCAGGGGACAGCCAAAAACTTGAAAAGGACAACATTCATTCAAAACAGCCACAGGATACTGGGACAGTACTACTTTGGCAGAATAAGAAAAAAACCCAAAGCTCTCTGTTTCGTGATGGCTAATATTTTACATTTCAACAGCTTGCATCTGTTTTTCCTCATATACCTTTCTCAGGCATAATTCTTTAGAGAGGACTTGTTTTTCTCGAATAAGGATACTCTTTCTCTTCCTTGTACCATCCAGCTCTTTATCTGTTTGTGGATCACCTTTAGGCTGCGTTTTGACCCGTTTTGGTCTGAGTGGATATTGTGTTACTGTTCTAAGATGCAATGCATGGTGAGTCAGGATGTGACAGCTTTATGACTTGGATGATAGCATGGTGAACAGGCACATTACAAAAAGGGCAATTACTGCAGGCTTTGTGATATTATTTACAGTACTTACTTTGCTAACATGAGCAGCATTGTAAAAATGCTAGTTGTTAACACTGCTAAAACATAATGCCAGAGTTTTCTGCAGCGCAAGTGGCTGGTATGCTGATAAATGACACTGAATGAAATGGTGGCCATGAAAAGCAAATTCACAGTGAATCACCCTCAACACCAGATCGGAGTAAGAGCATTGCAAAGCTGATTTGTGGGCTTATGTTGCCATTTAATGTGATTTCCATCAAACTGTTCATAAAATTCATAGCTGCAGCTAACCTCCATTACTGTGTCCTTGTACATTCTTTTTGAAAATAACTTGTTTATGGAGCTTCAACAGTGCAGAAGGATACTGTATGATCTGAAGGAAATGGAGGAACTTCATGTGAACATCACTGCAAAGCAGTGGATAAAAGGCACATTCCCTGCGTGGGCTACAACTTCTGATTCGCCTGTTATGTTTATGTCCAACAGGCTTTTTGATCATCTCTGCTGTATGTGTCAAAGCAACTCTACAGGCAGAGGCAGGTCCATAGCCCACAGACATCTGGGCAGATAACCTAATTAATGAGTCTTAATCTGGATCTTAACTCCACCCTTTATCACCCTGGTAAGTCTTTGTAGTATCTTTGCAGACCAAGGGTATGACTCTCAAGAAACATGAGTGCTGTTCAGGACTCATGGAGGTGCTTGACACGTTACTGTCTTCAGCTCCTTGGAGAACTCCTGATTTAGACACCAGGACCAAATAATTTCTATATTAACATCAGGGCAATTTTGATGAAACAGCCTGTTTTTATTTGCAGGTTGATGATTTCATGCAATGTTTTCTCCTATGTTGATGCATCTCACCAGTCCCATGGCCAGCTTTGTGTGTTACAGGTCACATATATTTGTGTGATATAGGTCATGTAGCTTTGTGTGATTAAATATTCCGTGTCTCTAGCCCTCTTACATGACTTAGATTTATGATGAAAAAATACCAATGTCACATCTGTAGAAAGTATGACAAGAAGACAGAAAAGCAGTCTGTCTCTTGGAGTTCTAAGAATGAAATTTTGTTTTGTTTGCTTACAGTAATACCCTTTCCTTTTTGCTAAAGACTTTTTCCTGGATCGGTCTGTTTGTGGTTTTTTACTTTGGAGTATATATAATTTATATAGAAAATATTGTGCTTTTTATGCTGTAGGAAAAAAAAAATACAAAAAAACAACAATAAAATTAAAATTTATTTTTAAAATCTCACTGTAGCAAACTTAAGGCATATATTCTGAGATGCCAGAATCGGGGAAATGCTTGTAAAAGAAGCATATATTGCTGAGGTGTACACGTCACACAGTTTTTGATTCATGTTTCAAATACAGATTTACACCATAAATTCAGTCTGTGGAGAAGAGTTTTTAACAGCGACTTAGTTCTTCCTCTGATTTTTCATAAGAAAAGGACTTCAAGTCCTTTTCAGACTAGATTGTATGACTTGTCTAAAGGAAAATCAAACTGGAAAGTGTAGTTGCCTTAAAAGTCAATATAATATTAACAAAGCAAGAAGCCCTGGAAAGACCATGTGTCCACTATATCTTTCACTATAGATAGATCATGGAGTCAGTAGCGTCTTCCTGGAAACATTCATTAGGAAATGAAGCCAGTATCTCTGTGAGCTCCATAAAATGTGAACTCTGAAAATCTCAGCATTTTTCCCACGTTGTGTAAAAGCAAAAATTAAACAATATTGCTTGGAAACTTAATATTCAATACTAAGAATTGATTATACTGCTGAAATTACAAGATACATTCATAAATATTCTAAGCTGAGTCAGGCAGGAAAGTAATTGAAATGTTTCAATGAGGTCCAGGCTTGCATTTCCCTGTATGAACTGCTCAACCTACTAGCTTGAAAGGGGAAAACAAAAAGGGCAAGATTTTCACTACTGATTATGGAACTGAGGGAGTCACTTTATATTTCCTTAAAAGGGGCCTGATTTTCATAAAATAAAAAGAAGCCTTGAACCACCTCAAGCTGAGCACCTCAAGCTAAACCAGCTGAATTTATAAATCACTTTAGCCAGTCTCTGGCAAGTGGCATATTTAAATTGAGTTTCCTGACAAAAGAAAACACAAAAAAAATATCAAAGAGACAAATCCAATTTGATCACGAGAATCAAGTCCCTACTAACTTTAATTATTGATAAAATAGATCAAACCCAGGAAGGATGCAAGCCCTGCTGACATGTTTTGCTTTCATTCATTGTTTTGGCTACCAGGGACACAGTCTAAACTAGCTTGCAACATCATGTTACATTCCAAAATTGAAAACAAACAACAGCCTCTGCTCTGCAAAGTCCTCACCCACAGTCAGAAGAACAACAGCTAATTGGATTAAGAAATGGATTATGACACCCAGCATAGTTCAAATCATTTAATTGGATTAAAATAGATTGAACTGGCCATTTGGATTAAGGCATAATCAAACTTCTCCACAGACAAAAGATCTGAGTAGCACGTTAAGGGGGGAAAAAAACAGAAAGAGAAAAAAAAAGATAAGGGACAAGAAATGCTTGTTAAGGCCCAGAGGGGGGTGGTGTATGCTACTCTCCTCTTCCTAGCTATTTTTAATGAAGGGCACATTATCTCCTTGCCTAGCAGCTGAAGTAACATTGTGTAATGGAAATTAGCTCAGCAAAAGGGCTGTAGTCATTACAAAAGATAAAAATCCCTAGAAATCTGTTTAAATGTTAATAAATAAAAAGGAATAAAAGAAGAAACTAAACATTGCAATACAATGTTACCTGCTATGCAAAACTTCCCAGTCTGCATGCTCTATACTTCACATTATTGATTTTTAAATTACATTGTCTTTTTATTACTTTTCTCTGAATCTGTCACTGTAAGAACTGACACAAAATCTAATCAAACTGTAAGGAAACCATCAATTTTATCTAGTTATTCAGATGGTTGGTGAATAACATCACAGCCTCTGGTCCTGTTCACAGTAATGAAATCAAACCCTGGCCTGTGCTTTCTTATTTTGAAGGTTTTGCTTTGGAAGAACTGCACAGCTGAAAAGAACACCTGTTTTGGAGTGCTGAGGATGAGGACAAGAATACAGACTATCACAATCTATTGACCAAAACATTTCTGTATTTCTTATTGCAAGATTTACATAGAGATCTACCTGCTTTTTAATGCTTTCTCATGTATGTGCTTTTTCCACCAGCAAGTCTTGGAAAACTCTTTCTTTTCAGAGGTTTATAAGGCAATAGACGCCATCTATCAGCATCATTTCACTGAACATCACATGGGCATGAACAAAAATGTTAACTGCTGCAACTTCTTGCCATAAAGAATGGGCATCAAGCCAGATGCTACCATCTGTTCCCATCCAGGCCCTGCAGAAAGTCCATGGTACTGGCAACATCTCTTGAACTTCTAGGCCCACCAGTAGAGCCACAGCAGCTGCTTGCAGCAGTTGAGGGTTTGCTTTATCATCTAACTCCCTATTGCAGAGCAAGGGGTAGGCTGGGCTGGTTGGAGGAGGGGCTAGGGAAAGGCATGAGGGGCATGAATGAGGAAGACAATCAGATTGGCCACAGTGGTGATTGAGCTTCTGAGTGTATGTTGTCCCGCTGTAGTTCCCATAGCTCATGCAAGCAGCAGGGAAGTAAATTATTGCACTTCCAGCTCATGCTGAGCTGCCAGGGTAGAGAGGACAGTTGTTTCCTTTTGGGTCTTCTTGCCCAGAGATCAATCACTCTGGCCTTGCTCAAGCACACTGAATACAAAAGTAGTGAAGGGGTCATGAAAACAGATGACACTTGAGGTCAGAGATGGATTAAGCATCATAGAAGTTCAGGACTATGTGAGCAATTCTCACAGCTGCACAGTTTGCAAAAAAAATAAATCTGCATTCAGCAGCAATGTGATATGTATTAACTTAGTGTGAAAATCCTTCCTCCAACCTCAACCTCTGCAGAAGCCTATCATAACCCAAATAACACTGCTGCATAATACGTGACTTAAATTAACAGATTAATGGAGACAAGAAATAGCCATAAACTCTAGTCATAGGTCATGTGTACTGAACTTTCCAATCACTGTCCTCAAATCAGCCTGGTTCTGTCCATATTTTCTTTTTCATCTTCTTTCTTAAGAAATAAACAGAAAATGATAAAATCCTGGTAATTTATTAACATAAGAACAAAAGTTGAGGATGGGATGATTACATTCACTGAAAGAATCATTTCCTTCCATGTTTCAGAAAACAAATTTCCTGGGCTTGGTTTGGTTTTCTTTGATTTGGTTTCAATCAGAGGCCATGCTATGGGCAGTTACAAGATTACAGCAAGACTTTTACTTTAATATCATATAGATACAACACCTGTACTACCTTTTTAAGAATTATGGAAGAAAGCTTTTTCAAGTGTTACAGAAATATAAACAGCAGTGCTGCATTCTGTGATCTGGAGGAGTTCAGAGCATGCCTCTAAATGCTATTTTTGCATGTAACCATCTTTCTTCTTTTTGTTTTAACAGCCAGGACTGCTCCTCCATATCAACACAAGCATCATGTGAAGGAACACATGCCCTTTTTAGAGAGCTGCAGAAGGTTCTTAGCTTAAACAAAAATCAGAATCAAGGAGTCTGGGGACTTAGGATCAACCATTAAATTAATTTGCAGCTTACCATCGCTTACAGGTTACTGTACTTTAGGACAGAAGTCCTGCTGACTCACCTATATTAACAAGTTTTTTAATGCACTGAGACTCTATGCCTAGACAAAGATAACCAGAACCTAAACCTCTGAACCTCTGATCCAACTATGCTCAGCTGTGCTGGTCTGGCTGGGCACATCACAGCCAGACTAGCACCACCAAAGTGGGTCAAGACTCATCTAGCATCAAAGTGATTACCAAGCCAACACCCTAAGACATAATTCATAAAGCAATATTGCCTGTGACCCTCTCTTCCCTCCTCTCCCCCTCAGTGAACCTGCCTGTCAGTCTGCAGCTTTGAGGTGTCAGAAATAAGCTTCTTTATGCTGAAGTAACCAATTAAGTTTTATTGCTTTATTGATGCCACAGATATAAAATGACTATGTAGAGCATCTGTCATAAAATGCTTGCTTAAGAATCCGTTGTTGAAGACATCAGTACTCCAGTAGAAAGATGAAAGGAAGATTTAAAATGCGTGATGTGGATATGTGTTAGAAGCTAATTACATGCAGTGGGAACAGATACAAGGATGGCTTGCCATCAGCTGTGGATTGCATCTAAGATGTGGTTATCAGTGCTAAAATGTTTTCATAAAACAATCTTATGTGCTGTCGAGCTAGTCATTTTTCTATCATGAATTGTTCCTTCTAGTGATTTTTTTAAAGAAGAAACCTCAGTATTGGATTGAGCTCTTATATCGTATGGAGTAGAGTTCTTTTATGGTGAATTCACTAGTACACACAAAACATTAAATGCTGGTCCTGAACAGGGAAGCCTATTGTCAGGAACCGTCTCTGATAGCAATGGCATTAATTTATAGAAATATAAAGAAAAAATTCAGCATGAAGATTCTACGACCATATAAATCTATCATGGATCAGTTCAAATGAATGCTGTTGAAAAGAACTGGACTGCCAGTATATTCACATAACTGCCTGTGACAGAAAAAGTTTACAAAGGAAGAAAGAAATGCTAGCAATAAAAATGGAAAGGTGTCTTTTTTCAGCAGTATCCTTTCATCTTGATATATACCCTGCTTCTGCGTTTTTTCATATGAAAGCTTAAGAGAGTATTGAAATTCTTTAAAAAAGAAAGGAAAAGGGGAGGCAGTGTATATTGCCTATCAGATATAGTCACAGAGGCAGTAGGCTCAGATATACAGATTAGGGAATCTTTTATGCTTTGGCAGCATTGGCCCCTGCATTGTTCTGTGTAGCCCACGGCAGTATTATCTTCTTAATTTGTTATTTTATAAACACTTTGAGCACTGAAACCCTTAAAAAGCCAGAGAACAAAATAAAAAGCCCAAACAGCACCACTATTGTTAGTTTTAAAATGGCAAACTCAGATTCCTAACAGCTTCCTTTGAAAAGAGGAATTGTGTATGAGGATCATGTGCATAGGGACACGTTATCAATTCTGAACGATTTTCAAGATGTAGTCTTGCCTGCTGCTAACACATTATACAGTGCTGCAAGTCGGATGTACCCTTAAGAAAGGTCAGAAGAAAGATATTTTAAATACCATGGGATTCTGCTTTTTATAAAAAAGGCCACGCTTTATTGAAGAGGTTAGGAAATCTGGTATTGTAAAATCCACAGTGCAGAACAATTTTGTGGCACAGAAATAGGAAGGTATGTTATTTACTGCATGTGTAAATATTAAAGAACTGAAAACCTGTTCTAACTTAACAATAAACCACATTTTTTTCAGAGATCCGAGCATGTGTCTAATAAATTCACCCTCTTATTCAGGAAAAAAAGAAGCTAGAAGTAAACATTGAAATCCCCTACCAAACCTGCCCAAAGAAATATTCACTGATGATTTTCATTCCTTATTTCTGTTTCCCCTTCATTTCCTTTCTTCTGCCTCTTCCTTTTTCTTGCTCTATAAATACTTAGTGTTTCAGAGTCAGGAAGAATTTTTCGTGGGAAGAGGAGGAAAGTATTTTTTTTTTTATTTAGCCATTTTTATATCAAGTCAGGGGTAGTTTAAAAATATTCTCTAAATATTGAAATAATAAAAAAATTAGATCTTTTGCCCTGACCTGGTCAACCCTCATTGCAGTCCCTCCAAAACAGTCAACATTTTACTTGATCAAGCTCACAGCTAAAAGACTGATAAGGAAATATTTGGGGTTTTGTCTGAATTTATTATTTTAATTATAAAATAAACTATTTTTACCAATGTATTTAACCATGCCCTAAAAGTAATTGTGAGATTAATGATTTCTTTGTGTCCATTTATTGGTCCTGACGGAAAACCCATCTCTTATTGATGCAATGATCTTTGTAACCATCACATATCTTCTAAAGTGAGAAGGAGGAAACCAAGGAACTGCTTCTTTACAGAATGTATTTCCTGCTTTGACATTTCAAGAGTTGAATGCATACGCTACTTATCTGCAGGTAGTGTGGTTTACCCCCATCCTGTCAAATAAGATCAGGTAAATCAAGATGTATCAGGATCAGTCTTTATAGCAATAACAGGAAAAAATAAACCTGTTTAAGGGGACTACACAGGAAGGCTGCAATAGACATATCTCCGCACCTGTGCCCTACCCCCTCTGACCACCAAGATGGCATTAGCCATCATTACCAGACGCATGTCTGTATGTGCTCTCTGTGTGACTGCGTTTACTCAGAGAGCAACTATTTTTGTACTTTGGATAGTATTTAAATTAAAATTACTCATACAAACACACAGTCCTTTTCATTAGTGCTTTACACACTGTAAATTATAAAATTGAAGTCACTTTAGAATCATAGACTCATACAAGCAACTAAGTTGGAAAAGACCTTTAAAATCATCAGGTCCAACCATTACCCGAGGACTGCCAAGGACACCCCTAAACCATGTCACTGAGGGCCTCATCTACACCGTTTCTGAGCACTTCCAGGGATGGTGCTTCCCCACTTCCCTGGGCGCCCTGTTCCAATGCCTGAGCACCCTCTCAGTGAAGAAATGTTTCCTAATATCCAATCTAAACCTTCCCTGGTGCAACTTGAGGCCATTACCTCTTGTCTTACTGCTTGTTACTTGGGAAAAGAGACCAACCCTCACCTCACTCCTTTCAGGTAGCTGTAGAAAGTGATAAGATCTCTCCTGAGCCTCCTTTTCTCGAGGCTAAACAACCCCACTTCCCTCAGCCCTTCCTCATGTTTTCATAACATACGCTGGTTCACCACGACTGAATCCAGCAGGCTGGGGTCAAGCTGTAAAACTTCAAAACTGGGAGCATAATCGCATGGTTTTAATGGGGATCAACCACCTCCTGAACCTTTCCTGTAATGGTAGTCTATCTTAAGAGATGCATTAGTGAGGAAAATCAATTAAATTACCACCACTTAATGAACTATTGCTTGCTGGCCAAGTCGGGGTACCTGACTATATTTACCACAATTAAAAAAATAAGCCATAAAGGGAATAAAGGAGATGCATTTCATTTCTGAGAGAGGCAGGCTGGGTTTTCACGCATATTCAGAGAGCAATGAAAAGTATTGATTAGGTTTGTTTGTATTCAGTCTTCCCCTGTAGACAAACTACAAGTCACAAACTACAATCAATAACTAACCCCCTTCTTTGGCATCTCCCTTCAGCAGATTAGACTTAAGCTTCTCCCATTGCTCTTCCTTTCCGTGAGCTATACATATTGGACTACACCTTAGTAGGAATTCATGACAGAATGTTTAAGACAAGTAAACAAGCCACTGCAGCAGAGTTACAAGTACAGGTACAGTCAAATGTTACTTCAGTTTGGGTTAAGCTATCTAGCAGATCTTTATGGATGACCAATACTTGTACTAGTGCAAGGGTTAGCATTTAGTTTGAAAACTTCTGGGCTTTTCATTTTGTAGTTCCTAGTGCATCTAAGGTTTCAAGCACTAAAAAATTTGTGATCATACAGTTCCTAGTAGTTCACATTGCAATGTCAGCTGTGAGTATCTTGCATGGCTCTACACAGGAAACAGCCGTAAATGATCTGGACTAAATTTCCCATTTTCCCTCAAGAGGACTTCCAGTGTCAGAGTTGAGGTCATTAACAGGATGGTGTGGGGAAGCTCACACTGCAGCTATCTCTGGTGTTTGCAGCTCATGGATAAACAACGGACTTAATTCTAAAATATTTCAGTCCATTAATCTTCATAAATACAAATATTTATAATGCAGTAAGAATGTATTAGCCCTGTACACAGTGCCTGCCTGGTTTGCATCCCTTTGTGCAGCTCATTAGCTGTTTTAATGCAGGCTCCAGTTCCAAGGTGTGTTGTGTTCACTCTTCATCCATCTCTCTGTGTAAATCATGCACAGAGTATCTGAAAATGCAGGGGTCATCTTCCTGCTTGTGGATTTTGTTATGGTGTTTAAGAGAACTTAATCCTTCCAACTCTATCCCCTCTCTCCAAGGTTGACAAGGCCATGAGAAAGAAGGCACTTTCTCCAGTTTCTTTGAAAATCTTAGGAGCACCTTCACAGAGTACAAAAAAAGAAGCAATCCCATAAAGGCTTCGTTTGTACTCTTGTTTCCAAACTGCGCCAAGCACTCTTCAAAGAAAGGTGCTGGTCCAGAAGAACAGTATTTTCAGAACAGGTTTTCCTCTTCCGTTATTCTTATTTGAACAAAAAGAAGTGTTTCATTCTGCTTCATCAATGCAAATGCGTGCCAGTATAGCAATGTACCTCATAACCAAGATCCATATTTTGTCCACTGTGGTTACCTTTCAGTAACAGGTTCAGCACTCACAGCTGCGAGGAATGATTTTTCATAATGCAGAGCAGTAATAATGATGCTGTTTCTCTTGTAGAGCTACTATAAGTGACATAATATCGTATCTAATGAGTGGCTGTCAACAATGAACTGTCCATGAAAGAGCACATCCAGTGCTGTCGCTTTCTAGGCAATTAGTTTCACCATTTAAATTATTATGTTTCCAGTAATATTATGGCAGCGGCATGTGCACATCAAGAAAAAAAACTATTCTGGCAATTATTCACCCATGCTAATTGCTTGCAGACCTGTGGAAAAGGCAGTAAGAGGGGAAAAAAAAGAGAGAGGGAGAAGACAAAACAGCCCTGTCAAGTTATGAGTCCCTGGTGGAAATGACTTAACATTAGTAGAGTGCTACATGTATATCAATTTATAGATACATAGATGTTGCTTGCATTTTTCTTACAAATGTTTGCTTAGTTAGATTGCTAGTTTCATATCATTAAATAATGGATCAAAATTATCTCATACATCTTTTTTTCTTCCAGATTCCAAACATAAAGAAGTAGTTCTATTCACTCTCTCAGCTTACTACAGAAACAAATCTCTCTCCTCCACGTAACTAAGCTTTTGCATTTTCCTATCCTCAGTCACCAGTGCACCATACAGCTTACACTTTAGAACAGGATATTCTATTAAAAAGCAAGACTTTTTGCTCCAGCCAGTTTTGTGAGCTGGGCAGAACAGGAGTGTACTCTGGCACCATCTAGCAAAAGCACAAAGTAACTCCCTTGCTTCTTTCTGAGTACAGAATGCAATGGGGACATAAAATTATGAAACTGGGAGAGAATTCAAAATACTGGCACTGGGCCTCTCTTTTGACACAAGTGCTTTAAAGATCATTTGTAAGTATGTACCCATTGCTCCAATGTGGTTTTGTACTGTAGCATAAACTGATTTCTCCTATTTCAAGGCAAATGGAATAGAATATGTAATCTACAGCAATGACTTCTGCATCTTCAGATGGGGATTAAAATGCAAACTCTCATTTCTGAAGTGTAGGCTTCTGATTTCGTCCTACTTGGACTCACCAACCAAGGCAAACACCAATTGTCTCCTGAGGGCTGGGGTGATTTTAACAGTGGTTTGTTCACTGTCCATGAAAAAGCCACCTGACCTTTGTATCTGGTATCTCTCTATATGCAATGGAAAACCAAAATTTATCTTACAGGATTGTAGTGAAAACAAATTCTTGAAAACTTACTGGTTGTTCTGAAGGCATGACCTGATCTCAAGCAACTGTTTTGCTTCCAATTAGTATTCTAATACTCAGCTTTCAGACAGAAGCTTAAACTTTTAAAGGGAAACAAAACCTGGAGATGAGAAAGGAAAATGTGTTACTGTTAAAGAGAGCAGCTCTGCTCAGGTACAGAGGGTTTGCTCCTCAGCTGGTACAAATTGTGCTCCTTTCAGCTGGCTTCAGATGATACCCGTTTACATTGCCTGAAGGCCTGGCCTGTATTTTCTAGCAACTCTGACCTTAGAACTCGCTTTGTTTGAAGATGTTTTATGGAAACCTCTCCTTCAAAACATTTACTTTTGAAAGACAGAGACAGTTGGAGAAGGTTTTTTCATCAAATAACAAATAATTGCTAACTTCTCTAGGGCTTTAGAAAAGTTAAACACAATTAGCATGACTTTATAAACCCTATTGTCTGGGCTCATGTTTTAATTTTCTTCTCATCAAATAGCTTTTTCCATAAATACTTCCTTTTCTTTCATCTCACCAGTACCATCTTTCTTGCAATTTCTAATAGCTGTTTGGGGCAGTTTATAAAGAGATGGGGTTCCTTAGTGCTGGCAATTTATTCAGTCATGTTAAAGTATCTGTAAACATGAGGGAAATCAGGGGAAAAATTGTTTAGCAAGATCTTTGAATCTAAAAATGTTAACTGTGTAAGTTATTTCAGAGATATATCAGTAACTAAAATGGCTAAGTATTTATAAACATTTACAAATTTATCTGTGGACTTTGTCTTGCTTTTCTCCACTTACCTGAAAGAAGAAATATATTTAAAACTTTATATAAGTCTCATTCCATCCTCTCTTTTTCCACCTATTCTTGCTTCATTTCATCACAACCTTTATGAAAAAAGCTAACTTTGGAAGATCCACTCTGGAACCTGAGTACATTTGCATTTTCTTTAATACTTCATTAATTAATTCGTATGCCACTATGTAATATCTGTGAAACACTGACAGGAGAGAGCACATTTCTGAATTTCTCACCTCTCCAAAGGGACACTGGCAGTTTCCAGGTCTGAGGGATTTTCTCTTCCTGGCTTCTCTTAGTCCCTGTAGTGCATATTCAGGCTACAAAGAGCTAAATGCATCCATCTGCAGGGCGTAACATTAAGACATGTTATAGACCTCTCAGCTGTTTTCTGGGCCAACACATAACTTGATAGAGACATATACAAGCACACCAGGTTATCAGTGAGGAATATTTACCTGTACCTTGCCTCCCATGGCATACATAGGCACAGCACTTCCTGGCACAGCAGATTCTTTGCAGGGCTCCTTTCAGTGCCAGGCTTTTCTCATGGATGTGATGTCCCCACAGTTACTGTCTCCCCGAAGGGCCCCAGAGTCCAAGCACAGTTGAATCTTAATTCCAAGTCACACTGCAGCACTGAAGGAGCAATGTGGAGACTGCAGCAAATGACCACGCTAATAACCTGTAGAAGTAGGGCACCAGTGTAACTCACATAACTGGTCTGTGCTCCTGCCACCATTTCATGGGCTGGCAAGAAGATTTGGCCTAGGATCTCACAGAGATCCACAATATCAGCTGATTGTAGGTGCATAGCTTTTACCCAAATGCATTTTTAAGAACGTCTGGAAACATTTTTAAATCCAATTGCATATGCTATTTGGCCACCTGCATTGGCTAGTCCATACATAACGACAAATTTTCATTGGCTTCTTCACATGAGTTTAAAATATATTTGTGAACATAGCTATGTGAGAAAGGATTTGAAACTAGACCTTCTTCCATTCTGCTGGAACAATCTCTATGGCTTCAGGGTAAAGCAAATGGAAGGCATTTTATTTAAGCTCTGGCAAGCTTCCAGACTCCAATTTTTCACAAAGTCATGATACACATATGCTGAAAAAGTTGACATACTGAAGTCTTTATGCAGCACAAATGTTATACTAATAATAAAACAAATGGTCTATGCTCTAGGCCTAGGGATTTTTTACCATACCAAATTCCTCTGTAGGATGAAGACCAGAGAAATTATCTCTGGAAAACAGACTGATTATACTTAGTTTCATTAATAAACTATTGGTGTCTCCCTCTAAAAGACCCACATATGCAAATACTGGCCTTCAGATATTTAGATTTTTCTCTGTCACCCCAAGACTGTCCTAGCTCACCACAGCTGTGTCCTTTCCAAGCTGTCAGACTCACATATTAACTGATATTTCATCAATTTGGCCTGAGCTGCATTTCTGAGCCCCAAGGGGAAAAGCTAATGCATTAAACACAGAACATTAGCCTCCTGGAAGTCGTATTTCCTTCAGAAGGAAAGAAACCTTCCTCAGTCTGGCTGTACAAACCAGAAGCACCAAGATGGCATGGAGAAACTCTTATTGTCCCTTGTGAATTTTTCATGAGCGTTTCTGCCCATGCATCTCTAACATCCAGATGTGCTTTACTGACCTTTACTTATACTCATCCACATGGTAAGAATGGAAAAGGTAAAACTTATATGGTCCTCCACATTTTGGGGTATATTTGATGCATAAAGAAACAAAGATGCTTCTTTTCTGTTTAAAAGTAGTTGAGGATACCAGGGAGGAGTATTTGAAGCTGGGATTGGGATGGATGTTAGTTTGCTAGTCCATAGCCCGATGTCTACAGAATCATGCAGTGCTGGAGGTAGTTAGTTTGTAGCCGTACAGATGGTCATGGATGATAAGATTTGCCTCAGGCAGGAGAGCTGTTCTTGCTTATTCTACTGAAATGCAGCCTTAGATATTTGTAGCTAAATTGCTTTGATTTTTTTTTTTTATTGTAAACTCCTCAAGTTAAAAGGGTAAAGCTCAATTTACGAACAAGATGTCAGAAGGCGAAGTATAAAATGCAAGCCTCCCTTAACCTAGCTTAAATACAAATTTCAGAAACAATTTCATTTGAAATACATTTAACTTGCAAGCTTACCAATCACATCATTTCCCATACAGTTCAAATCAAGACTCGGCAGAACTTTCTCATTAATGCATCAAATAATGCAGATGTCCTTTTTTTGCCCCCTTTGAAGTGACATATGCTTCAATTTATTTTTAATCTTCTTAGTGATGTTGTAAGTAAAGCCGCCCTGTGTGACATATGAAGTTACTATTTTCTTCATTGGTATGGATCTGGAGAACTCAGGCAGTAGTGGCTAAACCCAGATTGAATCAGGCTGTTTAACCTAAATGCCAAGGAATGAAAGCCAGCATTTAATTGTGAGGACATACACAAAGGCAAATGCAATGAATTTGTCCCTTGCACTAAGACACAGAATACACTAAACACTTAAACCCCCACATCTGCACTTTTCTTTTACAAGGCACATTTTCACTGCCAGATGAAGTCTTTCAGTTGTAGCTGTGTGGAACAACAGTGTCATCCAGTGGTTCGTTGGCTAACCACACACTTTTCTTCCCTCCAAATTTTCCAGCGTGCATCCTAAGCTTGCCGTGTTATTTGAGAGATGACAGCTTGAAAATGAGCTGGCATGAACAACTCACCCTCTGCATCACATCTTTAAGCAACATTTCAGGTAATAGAATGGCTTTCTGCAACGTCAGCACCGGGGAAGGAGAACAGGCTCCATGAGGAGCCTCTCAGCCTTTTGGAGAAGTGATGCAACAAGCAACCATTTCATTTCAGGATGATGCAAGCTAGGAGAATTTGCAGTTCTTACAAATTTGTGGTCAAGGCCATTTCAACAGATGTTTGTAGAATTTGGCTCTAGGAAGCCATTTAAGAAGACTACTCAGAAATCCAGCCAGCCCAAGGAGGGCCAGCCACATTGGTCCTCAAGGTGCTAAAGACACTTTGCTAACCTCCTTTGGCCTTCAGCATTTGCAGCCCAGGGGCTTCCAGAACCAGAGGTAGCACCTCCATGTTCAACAGCCTGTCAGATCTCTATGTAGTTTGCCCATAGATCCCTGTAGTTTGCCCAGTTGCTCTTAAAACTGTGATCCTTCTACATCCAAGAAGCCTTGTAGCTCATATGTACATGAACAGAGAAACAGCTCTTATCTGTTTTGACTCCACCACCAGTCCTCTCTCCTGGAAGAGGAAATGAATAATCTATCCCAACATACTTTTTCTAGGCCATCATGATGCCAGATCTCCCCTCATCCACCTCTTTCAGCTGCCAGACCTGTATTTGATTGCCGCAGCTACTCTACATCTTTGAGTTTCTTTGACCTTTTCTGTGCTGTTACCAGCTCTACAATATCCTTTTTGAGACAGAGATACATGACTGCAGGTAATATTCAAGATTAAAGATAGCATTTTTGGCAAAGCTGGAACTTCCTTTCACTTTCAATAAAAGAAAGACAAAATTAATAATACAGTTTTGTTTAAATAACATAAAGATCTTCACTAGCATAAAAATAAATTGATTTGACTTTATTGTTTTCATGCATTTTCCTCTGACCTAAGGATTAAATATTAATGCTACTCTCTATATAACATATCTAAGTATTTAATATTTTATACTGTGATTTGCCATGGTCTAAATGAAATCCTTTAGTATTACTGAACTGAAATGTCCTGACATTTTTGAAACAAAAGCAATAAATGTTCTGATGTTTCCAAACTTAGGGATATAACTAAATAGAAAAATTCAGTTTGTCATAAAATTCAAAATTTACATTTTATTTTGGCATAAGATAGCTACCAAAAAAAAAAAAAAAATCCATGGGAAAACAGTTC
The DNA here is from genome assembly GCA_009867235.2 of Psittacus erithacus. Taxonomy (NCBI): domain Eukaryota; kingdom Metazoa; phylum Chordata; class Aves; order Psittaciformes; family Psittacidae; genus Psittacus; species Psittacus erithacus. The sequence continues at coordinate 19,218 of WYDI02022899.1, forward strand.
TGTCTTCTCAAGGCTAGTTGCAAGAGCTTTCCAGATGGGAAATGGTGCAGCTTCTCATGGGAATATAGTGCGTTCTGTATATTTTATTAAAGGCATGCATATGATCACTTTGGAAAAGATATATTAACCTCAAGATTTATGCTTTGTTTGCAAGAAAAAGACGCTGCCAGGGAAAAATAAAGCATAGCAGACATCCCAGGAGAGACCAACCTTATGAGTAAAAATACTTCTATTTTCTTTGTTAGATACCTTTTTTTTTCAAGACTTAATTTTCCTTTCCCTTGAATGAAACCTTAGAAGAAATTCAACAGTCTCAGAGTCCGAGATCCCTCTCCCTCCTTTTGTCCATGCAACCCTCTCTGTGTCACTTCAGGAGAGCACAAAAGATAAGGAATTTTATAAAAGAACATAAGCAATTTAGGCACAATGAGATATGTGCTTTTAAATCTTCTAGGTGCATTTAAAAGTCTCCCTAGACTGATTATGAGCATTTATATCCTCATTTATATGGCCTGCCAAAACTACTTCTTTAAATTAGCTTGAAGCAGGCCAGATAAACCTAGAAGGAAGTCAGTTGTCTTTTCTTTTGGCATATAAATAGCCATTGCTTCTGCTTTCAAGGCTAACAACAAACAAGATGAGGGTAGAGATAAAGAAGACAAAGACTAAACCATCTTTTTCCTTAAGAGCTCACCATGCAAGCAGCAAAATGTCAAGATGAATTGGATGAAATAGTAGAGTAAACTCCAATAGGAACAATCCGTCTTTCTAAAAGAAAGGCTTCCAGACTGGCTGAAAATGTTCCTTGGCTAGATTACCTCTTCCCCAGCAAAGCTCATGAAATCATCACACTAAGCAATCACAGATAAAATGATGGGGTAATTATGAAGGCTTGAGCCATAATACTTAAACTTGGCAAAAAAGCAAGATAAAAGCTCTCTGTTCATTAGTGTTATTAGGTTTCAGTTTGTGCTGAAAATCTATATTTTAAGGAGCCTTGAAGAGCAATTTCTGCAAGAGCAGACAGTGAAAGAAGAGGAGAGTGTGTGTGATAGTATCGCTGCCAGTCTATCTGGGACTGGGTGATGCAGGGGGCATTATAGGGGTGGGACGAGGCCAGAGGAGGTATTACAATGCTCCTCAAAAGGTAGCATTGCTAAGAAAGTTTTGAGGAATGCGTGCTGAGAGTCTGGAGGAAGAAGGCAGGGTTTATATGAAGGTGACCTTCAGAAACACGTAAGCAGAATATTATCACTGCCCTGTGCCTGCCACAGGAAGAAAAAGCTGTGTGTTCCTGGAGGAGGGAATAGAATCACAGCTACATACACAGGTGCTGCCCATATGCTTTTGTATTCTGATTTTAATGAAAGTGTATAACTCTGATTTTTATTTTTTTTTTTTTAGCCCACTGTTTTGTTTGGTGTTTTTTGCCTTTTTTTTTTTTTTTTGGTTTCTGGGTTTGGGATTTTTCTGTTTCCTTATTTTTTTTTTGCAGAGCATGTATAGGTGGTATATCTGCAGCTGTTACAGGCAAAGCATATGTATACACACAGATGTTCTGTTTTCATATGAAATAAGTTTTCCTGCCTCCAAGAAGAAAAAAGCAGGAGAAGGGTGCTTGTGACTTCACGCAGTAAAGTTTTTAGCCATCTGAACAGTAGTGCAGAGGAAGTTCATGTTATGAGATGGGGAGAAAAAAGTAAGTTCGTTCATAAAGAGCAAGAGGCTAAAACAAGCAAAAAGCAACCTCAGCTGCAAGAAGTCTTCAAATATATTCGCAGTATATGGGCAAAATAAATGTGGGCACATACAGGGTTAAACTCAACATCCAAGGCAATACAATTGTCCTGGGTTCAGCAGTAGCAGTCATTTTCCCCCTTTTTAGTAGCTGGAGCAGTGCTGTGTTTTTGACTTTTGGTCTGGGAACAGCACTGATAACACCGATGTTTTTAGCCACTGCTTAGAATGTTTAAACTACCAAAGACTTTCTGAGCCTCATGCTCTGCCAGGGAGGAAGGGAAGCCGGGAGGAAGCAGAGACAGGACACCTGACCCAAACTGAACAAAGAGGTATTCCATACCACAGCACGTCATGCCCAGGATGTAACTGGCAGTTACCCAGAAGGGAGGATCTCTGCTGCAGTGGGGTTGGGCATTGGTCAGTGGTGAGCCATTGTATTCTCTTCCCTTGTTATTTCCCTTATCATTATTATTACTAGTGGTAGCAGCAGTGGTTTGTGTTATACCTTAGATACTGGACTTTTCTTATCTTAACCCGTGGGAGTTACATACTTTCAATTCTCCTCCCCATCTCTCCGGGATCTGAGTGAGGAAGGGGGGGGTGGTGTGAGTGAGCAGGCTGCGTGGCAGGGCTTAAACCATGACAACAATGAATTAAACCTCCCATTCCTAGAGCAAAGTTCCTCTAAACATGACTGTCTGTGATTTCTGGAAGCCAGTCCTTCACAACCAAGACACACTTTGCCCAGGCTGCAGGCTGGTGGGGTGGAGATCCCCGAATTCACTTGGGCTTAAAAACCCAAGGAGAATCCTACAGTGACAGAAAAGGTACAAGGCACAACCTCTCCCTAATCTCTCCACACTGCTCAGGACAATTCAATACGACTGCGCATTGGCAGAGTATTCCTGCCCCATACTGCAGCAAGTGAAATACTCCAGACCCTCACAATTGCAGCTGTAATTCCATTGAGAGTTTCTGGTGACATTAGCCAACCCCTGAAGTCTTTCTATTGATGGAATTAGAAACCTGCTATGGTCTGCAGGATAGACATCGATGCTGATGTCATTAGCATCAGTGATGCTTCTGCCGTAAAAGGCTGAAGCACTGGAAAGCAGCTTCTGAAAGTAGGATAACAATATACAAAGAAATTGAATATGCTGTTTGCATTATTTGTTATAACATGGTGCCTCCGTACTTTTCTCCTTGCTTTCACCTTGCTTGCACCAATATCAACTAAAATAGTGCTACTAAAGGCAGTGGGATCATATTGCATAAACCCATCTGATGCAAAGTCATGATCAAGCTTTAAATATAAGTATATTGCGAATTCTAGGATAGCTATCAGACAGTGGTGGAAATTCTCATTACCTAAGGGGCAGTTTTGTGCCTGGAGCTCTCTCTGCATGGGGCTTTGCCTTCCATAGAAGGCTGCCTAACTGGTTCCTGCACTTTGTCATCTTAAGTGGCCTAAAAATATGCTGACAATAAAAGCTTTTTTTGACAGTTGTGTAGAGGCCTCTAGTGGGGAGATAAACAGAGGGTGGAGGTTATTTTTCCTTCCCCTCCCCCACCCAGCCTAACACTCCACCCAAGCCAGAAGAGCCAAAAATGTGTCCACTGCAGAAGCTTTCCCTTATTTTTGAGAGTTAATCTCCTCCAGAACTGGATTACCACTGGCTAATCCCTTTAACCACAGGCACATAATGTTGGAAATGGATAACTTGCTTAGAAACCTGCTCAGAGCACATGCATTTAAGACACATGCACGGCTTTTTGACTGCTCGGCATCACGCCTGTTAGAGCAAACACTGCCCGCTGCTATTTGCTGGCTCCTGCCTTGCTTAAGAGGCCTGTCATACCCTTTCTGCATTACAGAGGGGGTTTTACTCAGCTGCCATGCGCTACCCTCCGCATTATGCTGGAGCTCTACTATTCCACCTCCTGCCTTCTCGGAATGTGTTTTATATTTTAGTTGGAGAGCTGTAGTAAAGATTTTAGATGAGCGGTTTCTGCTCATTACACAAGCCTGCCGCCCTATTAAACAGATAGATATTGCACTTCTCATTGTGCTGGAGCCTTCTGCAGCAGTTTGTGTACTGCGTCCCACACTACACTGCTTTTTATTTACATTTCAAAACACCTGTCTAGTGCTGTGCATGCTGCACAAAAATTAAAATTACAGCCTGGCACAGGAAATATGCTAAATATTTCTGCCTTGTTGATATTACACTGGAATGTGTGAGAGGGGAGAGGGAGGAAGAAGCATCATTATTTCATTTGGAAGGCATATGAAGAACCAGATCTTTTTGATTAGTAGTGTGAAGCACAGAGGTGAGTTATGGTACAGGAGTAACGATGCATCTAGGCTGATGAGTCAGCACCAAGCAGAGAGGCAATGACATTGTTTTTTACTCTCGGCATCACAGGTATTTGTTTGCCAATCAGACAGTATCTGCGATATTGATTAAGTATAGGTAGCAATACTGATTGTAGTCTAATCATGTAACTGGAAGGCAGCTTCTGAACACATAATTACTTATACAAAAAATCATCCATGCTCTGTGCTGAATTATCATATAAAAAGGAATATTATTAATATTCTGTAATGATGCAGAGGAGAAAGTAACGATGATACAGTGTATTCTGAGTCTCACATTAAAGACTAATCCAATGCTACACTGATTCAGTGTGCATTGTGTGCAAATCATTCCGTCTGAAGTTAGAGGCAGTCAAATGCAGTTCTACCCACCTCGTAGCTTTGGATGTTGATACCTGCTTCATGTAGGATGGAAGGGGCATTTTACTCTTTCAGCCCAGGCAAACTTCAGATTTACAGGTTCTTCTTATAAAATGTTTGTTGCATTTGCCTGCAAGCTCCCTGCAGTACCAGTTTCTAATCAGCTATATATTTTTAGTACGTATAATGCCTGGAAGGTCATCCTGGGTTTCCTGTAACTAGAAAGTTTTAAGCTGATACAAAGGGACATTGTCGTAATATGAAATCAGGTCCTGTATTAGAGTCGCCAATAATTGAAAGAAAAATCATTCTTTCTGGCTTTAATTTTAATACTTTAATATTGATCATTGGTCATTTTAATATTGACCAGCACTGGTATAGTCAATTAAGAATATCTGTTAGGTTCACAGATTTCTGCTGTGTTGGAAATACAAAAGTGACATTATGCCATTATGCCATATGCATGTCACTTCTGTCTCCTAGGCATAACAGGGAAACAATTCATCACTATAGTGCACCAAACATGTCCCCATTTATCAGCCAGCTCCTTTATCGCATGTTTGTGCCTCCATTTCCACAGCAGGTACCAAATGTCACCCTTGTATTTACTACTGTATGGTTCTGCTGAGCCAGCTCCTCAAAAGCCTTTGTACAACAAAACCCAGTCTTTCCCCAGAAAAGGCTTTTAAAAAATGCACCGAGGCTGTGCCAAGGTAGGTGTCTGCATCAGCTCAGCCGCTGTCAGCAGAAATCCAAGGTCTGGGCAAACTGTTTTGGAAATGATTCAGGTGTTCAGGCAATGTCTAGTCCACAACCAGCATATAATCTTCACTTGCTGCCATGAGATTTCCAGCGAGACATCTGGCAAGTGAGGAAGTCCATCAGCCAACAGAGCCCTCGAGACGACGATGCTGCTTTTCTGAACACATCAGCCAAAGCAGCCTGAGGATGTCTTTGTCTGTGGAGGGCAACTACCTGCAACAGTGAAGTTGTTTCAGTCTTGTCAAACTGAGAAGTGTTTTCCATATGCTGATGGTTTGTTGTTTTATTTATGATGCTGTGATGGTTTACTGTAATGAAACAGTGCAATATGGGCTGTGGTCTCACTGGAGAAGAAAGCAGAAATTATCTTCATTTAGTAAGATGAAGACTTTAAGTATCACTAATTCCTTAAAATAATTCTTTAATTAAGTAACTGAATCTACATGCAACATTTGCTTTTAGTCTCTGGAATTGGGCTAGGTTTCAGTGCTTCAGTGACTAGGAAGTGGTCATGTATCTCTGATGACAGAGACTGGATAGGTGTTTCAATTTAATCATGGTCAGAAAAAAAATTACAGGTTTTAATTCTAGTTCCCCTCTACTTCCTATGAAATTCAAGGGTGTTTTCATTAGTTGAAAGACCTGACAGTGAGGTGAGATTTATAAATCTGGATTTTAAATTAGGTAATTTGTATCACTTGAGACAACCCAAAGCACATTCTTAGTTTGACTAGCAGAGCCTTTCTGTCCCCAAATGCTGAATTCACCTCTAGCAGAGGCTGCTACTCCAGAATAAGCTACAGATTTCAGCAACATCTGCATGTTCAGCTGAACACTGGTGCTGGCTCACCTATACTATTAAATTGTTAGCACAGTCATGAGAATGTTTAATGAACTGGTAGAGATATCTCTGTCCCCAGGACAAGAACAGATGACTCAAGAAGCTGTAAAGACACCACCTTCCAGCTGTTATCAGTCACCATTTACCACTGTGGAAACCAATATTTGACATTTTCAACCCAAAACTCGGGGGCTTTGTAAAGGTTCCTAAACTGTGACTGGTTTTTTGAATTACTACAAGCTACAGACAGATCTTTCAACCATTGTGACAGTTAGATGCAATCTCTGCCTCAGTTCCTCCAGCATTTGCATGTATTTGTTCTCGGCAAGCCGGGCTGAATCAGCTGGGATATCACAGATTTTCTTGTGCAAAGTTCCTCCTGGAGAAACACTGCCAAATCTTCTGCTGATTAAGGCACACACAATATTCCTAGTTTGACTACAAATCTTAGCACTATACTGCTCCGTAAGAACTATTCAAATGTTGCTAGTCCATTCATTGAACACAAGCACGATGGTAGCTTGTGCTTGCCTTCATAAGACAAGAAAAAATGAAGCAAAAGCTTCATTGCAAATGTCTAGTGTGACAAGCTCATAATTTTAAATTCATGAATTGCAAAGAATCAGACTTGTAATGGGTGAAGAATCCTAACATAAGTGCCAAGGAGTTTTTATGTCCATTATATTCTCACCTTAACAAATCAAAATTATTTAAAATTCCTTTGGTAGCACAACACGAGCTGGTGGACTTTAGAGGGGAAAACACTGCTGCTTAAGAAACAGTATTTGCCTCATAGTAGTAAGTGAAATCTGTCTCATTAAATCATTTTGGTCATCAGTTGGTTTTCTGATGGAGCAGCAGAATGTACAGTTGGAAAAAGACCATTTTTATTTACTTATTGAATCTTTTACATTGAACATCTGACAATGTAGCCAAAGAATGCACTTTGGGGAGCATGCCAGTGAAGCACCAGGATGGTCAACCTGACCAACATTTCTTAAATGAGAAAAGTAAAAGGTTATAGAAGTAAGTGCAAGAGCAGAAGGATGACAAGGTGCACTTTTTCTTTCTCATTGCTTCCAGAATACACATACACCAGGGAGTACCAGACTCTGTGTGGTCAGCTGTGTACTGACATATCAAAGTGTTTGTTTCAGTGAATTTGTAACAAAAGGACAGGCCACACCAGCAATTTGTTTCTCAAAATACATAAACTTCCCTGGGGTCAAGTTGTGGTGCAACTTCCAGAGCCACGGAGGAGAACAAGACTAAAATACCCCATAAAAAATTATACTGTGAGTGGCTGTAAGAGCAGGGCCCTTGGTGACTCAGCTTGCCTTGAAATCTGCTGCTGCGGCAATGTAACAGTATGAAGCCTTTTGCATGGGTCTCACAGCAAAGCCACAGTTTGACCCGTAGAGAATAAATCTCCATCGTTGTATTATGTCTGAATTGTCAGGCATTGTCAGTGGTCCACGTCAATGGTTAGTTTTGGAAGTTACATGGTGTTGCTGGTTTATATAATGATTAAGCATGTGTAAAGTGGGAATTCTGAATATCGCAGCAGGGTGCTCATAACTTAACACAGTTTTTCAAGGCAAAATTCAGTGTTACTGTTGGTAGCAGAGTCATGTCTTGGGGCTGGGGGAGGGAAGGAAGTAGAAAAGGGGACAGGATGGCTGAAGGAGGCAAAAATTTCAATGAAGGGAGCTTAGGTAAGACGGTGTTGAAGGAAGAAGTGCGGCAGAAAGGAAAAGTAGCAGAGAGCTATAGATGGAAATGCTTTCCTTTCCAGCTACTGCTGGGATGGGAATAGGGCCAGCAGTTTTATCTGGGTGGAAGCAGTACTGCTTGAAGTAGTAACTGCCCTGTATACTCCTGTGCAGAGGCTAGAGCTGTGGAGTATGTAAGGTGGAATAGCCTGCCCCAGGACATCTGCTTGCTCTGACCCTGCCTTGAGATGTCCTACCTCAGATTTCAGCTAGCACAAACAGCAGGAGCTCCACTCACTTCAGAGTACCACCTCTTCCCTCTCCTCTGTCAATCACGGCACCCAGGGAGCAAGAAAGGGTTAAGGGTCTGGCTGGAGCATATGCGCAGCTGCAAGTCCAGATGAACCCTTGCAGACACTGTGCTCCACTGTTTGTACAGGGTTCATTTTCTACTGCACTACAGCACACACTCATACCCCTGCTCATGCAGGCACAGGCACACATACACAGAAGACTGCCCCTCTGAGAAGATTACAGTAACCAGCAGTTATAATTTTACTTAAGCCTCTATGACGTTTTTAATTAAAAAGGCTTTAGTGCTTTTCTAACATGACATTTGATTGCACTCTAGATAATGCACCCTTGCCGATTCTGGCAGCAGTAAAGCATTTAGAAAATGTATGAAATATTTTATCAGGAGTTTTGCCTGATCTGTCTTCAGTGAAAGACAATGATTTCAAACCATGTGTATTCTTTGGAATAAAATAACATATGCCAGAGCAAGACAGCTGAAGAAATTCACCCTGTCCAAACTGTTGTCCATTCTAAACTGTGTTTTCATTGCTGCCTAGATTCACATTTATGTTTCCTATATGAATTTGCTCAATTTTGTTGCACCATTTTGAAGTACTGACTGAAATGAAATCTGCTACAAGCTGCTTCTTGTCTGTCTAGAAAAAACTCTTTCTGATGGCCTTGTCAGCCATACCATTTTAATTTATTTGACTTAATTCCAATTTTCATCTCAAGCAGAATCAAAAATCCTCATTCCTCAGCATGTGTCAGAATTATGCCTTACTATTATTTTTATAATTTTTAATATTTATATTCCTTTGATTTATTCACATGTATTCCTTTATCCACTTTGGTCAGCAGTAATCACACTGTGCTTAAACATGGTACCTTGTTAATCTCTGACACTGAGCTCTAATGCTACAGTCTTTCCTGGATTTATGCAAATCTGAAAGCAGAAATACTGTTACTAAAGACCTCACACATTTTGATGCCATGGATGCATTTCCAAGACGAAAATTCTAGCACCACTGAAGTCATCTGAAGGCAGCCATTGACAAAAAGAGCTCCTAGATCTTTCTCAGAATAATAGATCTCTTAGAGAATTATTTGAGTTTTGCTTGTTTGAGTTTTTGTGTTTGGGGTTATTTTTTTTTTTTCCAATTAGGCAAAGCTCATAACATTTCAAACTGTTTCCACCCAGACTGAACCAAAACCATATTTAAAGAATTCTGAGTACAAAAAATCCTGGGTGAAGCCAAGTTGCTATTTCAGAACAAATGAAAGCCTTATTTTGTTTTTTTTCAGTTTGTAGGAAAAAATGTGTATTTTGTGCTGAAAAATATTGAGAAAGTTTTACTTTTATTCCTTTTTTTTTTTTTTTTTTTTTTTTAATAAAACTTCAGAGGAATATCCCTGCAGAAAGCTTCAGTTGTGGGAAACAACTTAGTCATTTCATGACAAATTTTGTCTACGACTCCATCAGGATATTATGCAAATGCTTCCCAAATGGATTTGTCCTGAGATCATTCTTACGAAATGAATAGTTCTCACCCTTCTGCTATGGATGAGGTAAAAAGTACAAATATTCACATCAAAACCTCCTCTTTGTTTGTTAAATCCTGATTTGAAATGTCCAGCCTCAAATTTTTCAGCCAATATTTTACGGCGCTGTTTTTTTTGTAGGCCACTTTATTTACTCCAAGCACTTCCCCTGCCATTCCCTTGCAGACCAGACACCACATGTCCCCTGGTAGGCACTACAGTGAGGAACACACACTTGTAGTTACCTCCTGTGGTAAAAAAAAGTGATTTATGCCACTTTCCCAGGGACGTAGGGTGTACTGACCCTGAGGTTCAGCTGGACCTGCCGCAGCCTTAGCGCATCTGCTGTGCAAAGGGAAGTTTGAAGGCGACTGGCAGGGACAAGCTGTGTGTTGCAGGAAGGAGATAGCTTCTCAAGGGACAGCTCTGGGGACTAAGCATTGTCCAGGTAGAGTGCTCTGAATTTGATATCTACTTGAAAAAATCATCCCCAAATTGGATCTGCTGTCAGACTGCTTCTTTAGGGGGGCTGGGAGAAAATTGTTATTCCCCACTGAGGATTTCACAGGGCTTCACAGTCAGAGGGCAGGACTGGGTATCACTCTCTATTTTAACATCACATCCAGCCTTCCCATGGCTGCAAACTCTTCACTGCTTTCCATTTTTATAGCGAGACAAAGGTCCTTTTTAACGAGGCTTTGATCCATTTCCTGAATCCCATCTATCCCACATAATATGTGAGGTAACGTTATAAAAGAAAACATTTTCTCAGACTAAATCTGGGGAGTCTCATCTCATTCGCCAGCAGTTTGAGCCTCAAACGACGACAACCTCTGCCCTTTGGCTCCATGCAGAGTGGTCCTTTTGTGCACATTTGAGTGTGTAGCTCCTTGCTTTTGGCTCATCACACTTTTTTTATCCTTTTTTCTATCCTCTGCTTCTAACTACCCAGCAGCCCCAGAAGCAAGCTGGGAGAGATGGTGGACACAGCTCTGTGCCATTGTGCCCAATGCCCAATGCTGGATGCAGGCAATGAGGCTGTGGGCGGAGCCCTGCTCAGCACCATCAGACCATAGTCACCAATGGGAGCATCAGATCTCTTTAACAAACCTCCTACGAGCTGCAGCGAACTGAAAGGCTGCAGAGGCTTATGACCTGGTCGGATATTGATAGCTTTCTTTCTGGTGAGTGCTACATGTTCCTGCCACCTAGTCAGGAGTGGCCCCACAACTCAGGTTTCAAATGCAGTGCATGGAAAAGTTGCAGTCTTTCATAAAATGGTGGCTGCAACTTTCTAAAATGGGTGAAGCAGCTCATGTTTTCCTGCATGCCATGATGGGGAATCAGTGCACCATTTTCACTATGGTTTTCCTGAATGTTTTGCTAGCACTTTTCCAAAAGCATTCACACTGTGGTAAGCATGCTGCAGGGGTTATTTCAACTCCAAAAGTTATGAGAAACTAAAAATGGGGTCTTAAAAAGATATGTTTCAGGCAGCTTTCACCATAAATGCCACTACTTATACTGTTTAGAAGAGGCATAGACTTGCAGAGTACATGTGATTTTCGAGTCACCACAACTAATTTTTCAGCAATAAATATTCCCCTGCTTTAAAATCAAAACTCAATACAACCATAGCTGTGGAGCTAACACATTACCTCCACAATGAAATTTTGTAATATCTTTAACACCAGTAATTCGTATGACTCCTGTCATTATTTATGGCTTGAAAGATATCAGGAGAAGGAGGGGGAGGAATTCCTACTGACTTGAAAGAGGTTTTTAGAACCAGCATATTATGGAGTCCAGTCCCCTTTTTCTTAATGGCCCAATTTGGTTCAAAGAATGCTTCAAGGCATTCAAAAATGCTTTAAAAGCAGCAGGTTCTCAACTACACATGTCAAGTTGCAGCCAAGAGAGAAATTTTATAGCTCATTGAAAAATAAGATCATACGATGGAAAATCTGACACACCCTTAATTATTGCAGCCTGAATTAAGCCATTACAATAAAGCAAACTGATAAAACTCGGGAGACACAAAAGACAGGTCTGTTATAGGAAGCCGGACCAATGCTGTGTGTGCCTGGCTGCAGAGCTCTGGGGATCTTGACTTTTTAATCAGAATACCTGTCTTTTAGCCTCAGCAGCATGCCTTCTGCACGGCTGCATGGAAAACCAGCCCAGGATGCACTTGAACAAAAACCAGCATCATTTAAAATATAAAAGATCCAGTTGTTTTATGCTTGCTAAGAATCAAAGGTGCTGAGCCCCAGGTACCTGCAACATATGATCCTCTTACACTCTAGTGTATAGAGCATGTTCAGGTTCTCTGTGAGGGGAAGAAGTTACAATGCATTAATTTCAGACATAAAGAGCAAATGGGGCATAGGGGAAATAGGACTACAGTATTATTTAGGTACTTCAGTCCTGCAGTTTTTCTGAGTATTGGTTACCTAATTGTCCCTGAGGAGCTCGGCTTGGGTGAGTTGCTCACAGCCACAAAAGAAAGCAGCGACAGAAAAGACAAACCTCGCTTCAGCAGTGCTGTTTTAAAGGTAGAGCATTGTGTTTAAATTCTGTGCAATTGAAGGTCGTATTAATCACCTTATTTAATATTCCGCTTTTCTCTTAGAAGGGCGGTACAAAGGTACTTGCAAAAGCTGCATCTTTATGCCATTTGGCAGCTTGGCAGCTTAGCCACTGTTCTCTACAAAAAGGAAATTAAGACTAAAAAAAAAATAATAATGCCTAAAACGTATCAAAATGGCTTTAAACTATCTTTTGGTTTTCCACCTCCTAATACAACCCCATACCTTCTGAGCCAACACCCCGCCCTCCGCCCCCTTCTTCTAGTTCTTTACGTTTTATGTGTTTCTCTCACTCTAAAGCTGACTGTGCTTATCCAAATATATAACCCCCCATCTTAAATCCCAAACTTCCTTATTCAGTGCTCTTGCGCCCTCTCGTGGCTTTATATTATCTATACAGCGACTCTAAAGGATGGCTTGCAGAACTGTAAACGAACAACTTCAGAAGAGACAACGTTTATTTAATGTGCTGCAGATTTCCCTTTATGCAAAAATGTGCTTGATACACTGGATTAATAGAAGGAGTAAAAGAAAATAAGCTTAAAGGAGAAGCAACTGGCATCTCAACAGATTCAGGCACGTAAATAGAGAGAGGCAGGTGGGTCTGGTCTGTGGTGCTTCCCCCTTTGGTGGAATTTATGGCACGGCGCATTTGGAAGTCAAAATGCGCACACCAGCCGTGCCAGATCCACTCCCTGTGTGGGGAAATCTGGCCAAGAGCAGGAAGGGCTGTGAGGCTTCCAGCAGGCTGTTTTGTCAGATGTTGGCCACCCTGTAGATAAAGCCCCAGAGTCTGTAGATCTCTGAGGGAACCTGCCAAAACCCAGAGTCACATCCCCTGGGTCGCTGGGGCTCTGCCCTCCCTCCCCAGTCCTTTGTGAAGGGGAACCTGGCTTCCTGCATCTCCCTTTGGGCCCCCATGGTGTTGCAAGGGGAGGATTTCACAGTAGAGGAGCCTGCCTCAGGCAAAATGTACTCCCAAAATTCACACTAAAAATCCGTTTTCTGAAGGTCAGAAAAGAGGATCTTAGTGTCAAGAGGCTGTGCTCCTTTCTGTAGAATTTCTGCACAGATTCACCAGGGACAACAATAGGTCATGTGTGCAGACAGCTGGTGATAGAAAAAGCACGCAATCTGAGATAACTGCTTCTGTCTCGGCTGGGCAGACAACCCTTACAAAAGAAAATGTTTGACAAAAGAAATAAGAGATATTTGTCTAAAAGAAATTATGTTCCTTCCATGCCCTTTCATGCTGTAAAACATAAGGACAGGGAGGCCTTTTGAAATTCTTTTAAATATTTCCCATACAACTCTCTTGCTTCAAATATTTGATTCTTCTTATTGAAGAACTTGAAAATGAGTGTATCTTGAGGATGTAACCCTTTCCCATTTCCTGAAACAGGGTGAGACACCTTCTCACTGCTAACCAACACACAGGACCCACTAGCCTGGGTACTCAGAATGTACGCAGCTCCTGTTAAAGACCGGAGGCTTAGTGCTCAGGGCTCTCCACATCTGAATGTTAGATTCCAAATCCATCATGTGGATCCTGTTAATTCCACACTGAGAAAGAATATCAGAGCTCAGAGTGATAATCCATAATGGACCTAACCCAAAATCCCCAGCCAAAGCAGCTATGACCTCTGAAGGAGCTCACACCCAAATCCAGACTTCTGGGATTTACCCCGGCTCCAAAGGCTCTGTGTGTGACATTAACACAACCCAAATCACAGAAGACAAAAGCAAACCACAGACTTGTTGATGCCCCAGCTGTGCTTGATATATTGAAATTGGATTCAGGACTTTCCCTATCAAAACTGGCCATACCACTGTCATGGCTGGAAGCAAGGGGCATGATTTGCTTTTCTGCTTCAGTGTGCTAGTATGTTCCTGCCCATTTTCCCCCCGATACTGTAAATCAAGGTAAAGCAAGGTCTAATATTTACTAAAATGCTATTTCTCTGTGGAGTGGCAACTAGAACAATAAGCTTGATTACAGAAATCCTTCAGGTCCTTCCCACTGGTCATCTTATGTCAATACATCCAGCTCTGTTGCTATTTTCCGCTCCTTAACCTGGTAAAGGGAAATGCTAAAATCACTCACCTCTCTAATTTTTCCTGAGGGATATGAACCAACACCATCTACAATATATTCATTTGTCTCTCAGTGAATACAGCTGCTGAGGAAGAGGAAAAAACAAAATCAAGTCCTCAAACAGAGAGGTGAAACAATGGTGAGAACTAGCCTCCCACAAAGCTTTCAAGCCTGCTGGGGGTTTATTGATTCAGACCCCTCTGAGAGCAGGATTTCTCACTACTTCAGCATTTATTGTCCTTCATGAAGTCAGGGGGAGGTATATGTGTGAGAGAAGTTAAGTTTCAGAAGCTTCTTGAGCAGTTTCTTGGGCTGGTAGGTTTGGTTTAAGAGTTCTAATCATGACCAAAACACTCCTTCCACCTCCACTGCTGATATTTTCTAAAAATTGATCAACATATCATTTTTTTGCTATCTGCCAAAGGTGAAGTCAGAATCTGAATGAGGTACCTGCATTTTGCATGCAGAGTGTAGACTTTGATCAAGGAACTCATTACAGCAATAACGCACAACTTAAAGGTCTCCAAAAGTATCAAAGAGGAAAGGCTGAGCAGAAAGTCCATGTTGAATCCTCCTCCCTGTGAGATGCATTATTCATGCCTGCCCAGGACTGCAACCTCACCTTGGTGGTATCTTTCCAGTGAAAAGACTGGCCAGGGCTCACCACTGACTTTGAGAGCACAGGGACAGAAATGCTCTTCCTTTACACAACAAAATATATTGCAGGAAAACATAATCATGGGTCAGATTCTTGCTTTGCCTTCAGAGGTTCAATCCTTTGTCTCTTTACTCTGGTAAGAGTCAGGCTAAAATAGCTTTGGGAATAAGAGTGTTCTTGCTCTTGTAGCCCCGTGGGGAAAAGATTAGGAAATCACCACCCTTATCTTGCCTTTGTGAGAGAAGTCTCCCTACTAAGGGAGCACACTGCAGAGAGGGTGTTGTATGTAGTGGGGTTAGAATTGTGCTAAAAGGCATTCAGATCTAGGGATGCAAAACAACTTATGTGAACCATTGTTCCACCCCCACTGAAGTGTCCCTTACATATATCAGGTTATGCATAGGTCATTTCTCCCCACTGCTGAGCCTATAAAAACAGCCCGGGTGAACTTCTGGGATCCACTGACCCACGGCTGCCATTCCTTAGGGATGCACATGAAACTTCCAGCATCTGAAAAAAAAAAACAAACCAAAAATCCGATATTGTCATATAACTGAGCCTGCATTCAGAGCCAGATTTAATTCCCTATGCCTTCCCCTGCATGGATGTGCACCCATACACACACATGCACACATATGCGTAGTTCATGAGGGTATGCACCCAGTCCAGCATTCTTGCATCCTTGCATCTTTGCAATCTTGCAATCATGCATTAGTGTGATTCTATCACAGATGATTAATTTTCAGACAGAAACGCCTCTCCCTTTTGCATTTTTGCCATTTTTTTCCCATTGCTGATTTTGTATGGAATATTTGCTGTGCTTTTTGTGGCATGACCTTTCAGGAGGGAAATGCATGCTCCTCTGAGCCTGCCTTCTGTTTGAATATCCCCCATTTTTTCCTGTCTCATTCTTTATTACAGCATGAGCTGAGCACAGCCCCACTGATTCCCCTTACTCAGATCTTCCCTCTGCCCAGGGAGCTGAAAACTTGGAGCAGCTCCCAAGTTGTTTTCTTTGTATTGGAAGACTTTTCCTGTTTTCCTTTTTGCCCTTAGAAGGGGCTTTCTTCAGCCTCCTGCAATTTTGTTTGATCAGGTTTCTCTGCTCTCGTGAGACCTCCCTTGGAGTATTGTGTTCAGTTCTGGTGTCCTCAACATAAAAAGGACATGAAACTGTTGGAACAAGTCCAGAGGAGGACCACGAGGATGATCAGGGAGCTGGAGTACCTCCTGTATGAAGACAGGCTGAGAAAGTTGGGGCTGTTCAGCCTAGAGAAGAGAAGGCTGTGTGGAGACCTCATA
>WYDI02022901.1:0-48169 GCA_009867235.2 Psittacus erithacus
TTTTATGTTGAGGACACCAGAACTGCACACAATACTCCAAGTGAGGTCTCACGAGAGCAGAGTAGAAGGGCAGGATCTCCTCCTTCCACCTGCTGGTCACAGTCCTTTTGATACAGCCCAGGATACGGTTGGTTTTCTGGGCTGTGAGCACACACTGAAGCTGACTCATGTTCAGTTTCTCCTCGACCAACACCCCCAAGTCCTTCTCTGCAGGGCTGCTCTGAATCTCTCCTCTGCCCAACCTGGAGCTGTGCCTGGGATTGCTCCGACCCAGGTGTAGGACCTTGCACTTGGCATGGTTAAACTTCGTAAGGTTGGCATCAGCCCACCTCACAAGGGTGTCAAGGTCTCTCTGGATGGCATTCCTTCCCTCCAGCATATCAACTGAACCACATAGCTTGGTGTCACCAGCAAACTTGCTGAGGGCGCACTCAATCCCACTGTCCATGTCACCAACAAAGATGCTAAACAAGACTGGTCCCAACACCGAGCCCTGAGGGACACCACTCCTTACTGGTCTCCAGATGGACATTGACCCATTGACCATAACTCTTTATGTGTGGCCATTCAGCCAGTTGTTACCCACCAAGTGGTCCACCTATCAAATTGATGTCTCTCCAATTTAGAGACAAGGATGTTGTATGGGACACTGTCGAACGCTTTGCACAAGTCCAGGTAGATAGCATCAACTGCTCTACCCCTGTCCATCAGTTCCATGGCCCTATCATAGCAGGCCACCAAATTGGTCAGGCAGGATTTCCCCTTAGCGAAGCCATGCTGGCTGTCACCAAGCACCTTGTTGTTTTTCATGTGCCTTAGCATGCTTTCCAAGAGAATCTGCTCCAAGATTTTGCCAGGCACAGAAGTGAGACTGACTGATTTCTGTATGTTTCATTGTAAATGCTATAATATAAAATAATATTCCAGTGAGTCCTACAGCAGGATTTCAACCTTATCAAAACCGTTTTTCAGTTTTTATTATGTAACAAGTGATTTTAATCAGTATTGCTCCCCAGAATTAAAGGGTGTTTGACAAATAGACATTTTTGGTGGAAAAAATATTCTCCTGGAAACCACTCGTAAAAGTCCTATACATAATCTTGTAACATACTTCCTAAGTCCGTCTTCTCCAGTACTAGTCAGCAATTTTTTTATCACCATGGTAGAACTTGCAGAGTTGCACTTTGTGCATAAAGTAAAAGGCTTTTGAAAACTGCCTAAAGTGCATGAGACCTGCTTTCTGATCTCAAGATGAAAGGCAGCCCCTCATTTCATAGGTAGTGTTATTTCTACTGCTGGCATCCTGTCAACCACAGGAATGTGTGGCACACAAAGCAAGTAAGTTATAAGCATATCTAAACACCACCTTCTGCCTCCCCTCATTGTTATGAGAATGGATTATATTATACTCTGCTTTCCTTTGATGAGACAGATTTTGCTGTTCATGCCAAAAAGCTTGTTTTGAACAGAAAATAGAAATAAAAGCACATTTTTAATAAAAGCAAGATTCTGCATGTTGGTGTTGGAAGTTACCGTAAAACAAAAAGCTCTGGTATAACAAGTTAGTGCTAGATCTGTAGAGGTGGAGGGGCTGAACTGCAGCAGAGGTGGAGCTGAACTGCAGCAGAGGTGAGGCTGAAGCCATTCTGTGAAGCAGTACCAAGAGTGACAGTATGAACCTCTGCCTGGAGAACCCAGGCCTCGCACTTCCTCTTTTTCAGAACTCTCAGACTCTCCTAAAAAGGCTGTTAGTTTGGGGCACTTTGCCTTGAAAGATAACTTGCATTCTGCTCTCCCTTAGAGCAAGCATATGAGCAAGATGATAAAGGCAAGACCTTAGCCCTAATTTAGCAAATGTCTGTGTGAAGCTGACTCAGCATCCAACCAGATGATGTGTTTAACTTGAAGCATCCCTCTGAAATGTGTTACACAATCTCCACTTGAGCCAGCTTGAACACTTGACTTAAGACAAGCACCCCACACAGAAATACTGCTTTCTTACACTCCTACTGGGTAGAAAGAGAAATGGAAATATGACCAGACCCTTTCATGTGTTTACTTTGAAAGGGAGGGATGAAAAACATCCATCATGCAAGCACTATGTGTGTAATACCTTGAGGCAGTAACATCCTCTTTCAAGGAAAGCTTGATACATTATCAAGACTTTTCCTTTAAATCGCAATGAGACATACTTTACTTAGCAGATGTTAGCTGGAGGTTAAGAAGGGTAGCAAAAGAGCAGATGCTGAGATGAAAAAAAGTTTGCAACTCTTGAGTACATGTGCAAATTCTTGTCAGCTACTGCAACTGCTGTTTTATAAGCTATGCAGTGATAAAAGGTATAATGATATAAATGAAACTAAATGAAAGCTTGTCTCTAGAACTAGCTTTGTTATTTATAGGGCCTGACTCCTCTATCAAGAGATAGAGAGATATTTGGAAATATCCAGCAATAATTCTTCTCAACTAAGCCATTCATTTGCTCTATTTCATAGCACCCTTTGGGTAATGCCATCACCCATTTCTCTGTCATTAATATGAGACCTTGTTGCCTCTTGCCAGGAATATTATGGAGAGTGGGAGATGTAAAAGTGTAAGAAAGAAAACTGTAGCTCTTTCCTGCAATCAGACACTAAGAACTACTTTTGGAGCCACTTTTTCCTAGTTCAGTTTCCAGTTCCAGTTGATTGTGGAGTGATACCTACTGTCAAATTCTTTTCTGCACTATGCATCCACTGAAGTGCAACAAAACTAATTCAGCAGCTAAGTTCATATGCTTCTTGAAGAAGACAAAATACTCTGCTAGCCCACCTTCCTTCACGTATGCTGCTAATGACAATAGAAGAGTGCTTTGTCAGCTCTAAAAGTTGATTTTGATGATGTCCATATCATGGCCCTCATACTTGGTCCTTCCCTATTGGAAAAATGAAGGTAAGTTATCTTTCTGGCATCGAAAGTTGTCTTCAGGCTGGAAGAAAGGCTTAAATACAGGGAAAACAATAAAATATCTAGTTCAGCCAATTAGCTTTCTCTTCAGGGTGAAAAAAGGCTGATGTCTATGGTTAAGCAAGTTGCTTTTGTTAAATGAGTTAATGGATTGCCTTTCACTCCTTATCTAAGCAGACAAAGTGATTTCATACAGAAAAGCCCAAACTTGTGAGTCTCTTAGCTTAATTTCATGGACTCAGTTATTTCAAGTGAGTTTTAAGAAATGCTTGAGAACCCTTTTTCAACCAGGATATCAACCTTCTGACATGTTTCTTGAAACCACATTTCAAAGTAGAGTACACTGGAATTTTGAGTGCACGTGCCAGTTATTATGTGCACAGATGCCTGATTTACTTAAGCGTATGGCATATACCAAACCGTTTCTTTACAGAGCATTTTTTGCATCCTCTGGTTTTAATTGGCTCTTACATTTGTTCACGCAGTTCTGTTATTTGAGTACACTGATCAAACCATGGGATTGAATGGACTCGACAAAAAAAAAATTGTTTGCCTGGTCTATGGAAACTATCAAGAGTTAAACAAAATTCACATTCTTTCTTCGTACAAACCCAGTATATTTTCCAAGTTTTTTGCTCATTAAATAATCACCAGCTCTCTTAACCTAAATATACTTATGGCACTTAGCTGAAATACCAGGGACCAACACTTTATTCAGCCTGGTACAGCAGAAGAAGTGGAGCACCTCTGTCACAGGTAGGTATGTCAGAGGGGAGAGAAGATGAACTGTAGTCTCTCTGATTTCTCCCAGTCTGTATATAAAATTTATCATTCATTATTGGAGGGAATGAAAAAAAGCTATTAGCAAGTCATAGAGTCAGAGTTGCTTGTTCACTTCCTCACTCATCCAGTATATATTAATTTAAAGAAGGTGCAAAAAGCCCCACCAACAAATGGTAGTCCTCATTAGGGTGTGAAAGACCAAAGCTAAGCAAAGTATCTGTTCCAGTCTGAAAAGCAGAACAGTCACAGCAGGGGTTAATGAAAAAGTGAACCCACCACAGCCACCTGGAACATACAGTATGAGTGACTGAAAGTTAAATCCTTGCTCCAAATTCACCACAACAAAGTTTTGACTGCTGATTGCCGTGTCTTAGTGAACATCTTGATAGCTGTGTATTAGATCTTCTCAGGTATCTCTCTCTGAACATAAACTCCACCCTTGTCAAAACTCTAGGTGTGCCTCCACAGAAAATTACATTTGCCTTGGAAAGATATTTTATCAGAAAATTTCTTGCCATCTTTAGCTCAGTTGACAAATCTCCAGCTATTTACAATGTCTTTATTTCAGTCCCATTTTCCTGGCCTTAATTCCTTTCTGACACCAGGGTCCTCCATTTCCTTTTGTCTTTCTACTGTTACCTAATTATGCAGGATACATTTGTCATCCTCCTTTTTACTCTGTAAGCAGCAGAGGACAATAGTTTCTCCATTATTAACTGGGTTTTTTTTTCAGGACATCTCTAATGCTGCTTTTTCTAAACCAAAGCAACTAAATTAAGAATAAAATGTAAAAATAAATGTTCAGTCTTTTATTCATGGGTCTTGAACAGTTAACCACTTGCAGATTCCAATTTGTCAGGAGTTTAAATCTCTTGTACCCAAACTTTCTTAGAAGTTCGAATCCTTCTAATGATACTGACCTGTTTCTAGGAACTTGCTCAAGGATTTTCAATAGATTTGCAATTTTATCCATGCTAAATTATATCAAGTGGTCCTGAGATTGTTTTCACTACCAGATTATATCATGAGAAGGATCAGATGACTTAGGGTCCATGCTCACAACGCAGTTCTAATTCTTCAGGGAAGACCTCCAAGAAAATCTCCCTCAAAGATTTTACTTTGTAGAGTGCCATACTTTCAATGGATATTTCTGGAAATTGTTGATTTTCAGTTTAATCCATTGCTGGATTTGCTTAAGGCTCAGTTTCTAATGATATATACATATCTTTAATGAAAATATAGTTTAAGAATCTAATAGCGTAAGAGCAGAGAATGAAGAGAGCTGGGTTCACATTAAGTAGACATGCCAGTCCTCTGATTCCGCAGGAAGGCTTACACAAATCTTTTAGCGCTTTATACTGCATTCCCCTAAACAACTGCCCAAAGTTAGTAGTACAAAGAATTGGTCAGGAAAAAAAAGCACAATCTGTTCTGCTCACTTCACTTTATCTCCTGTGTGTTCTTAGGCTCCTCCTGTGGGTGCACAGCTGGCAAAAGCCATTGTTCTGACCTCTGTAAATGCATTGCTGCCCTCTTGAACAGCAGAGCTTACATTTTTCTGAAACCTACTCACACAGAAAGACCTTTGCGTGAAACAACATCATCTTAAATCACCCCAAAAAGCTGTGAGCAAAATCCAAGTTTTGCTGAGGCCAAGATGAAAAACAGTTATTTGCCTTAAAATCTACTTTTCTTGTAACCCCCGTAACATCTTATCGTGACTAACCATTTGCAAAGCAATACCTCTGATAAATTCAAAAACAATTATTTGCTTATGCAACCAGCAAGGCTAATACTTATCCCCATGCACACACACACACACAAACTTACATGACTCATAAAGGTAACATAAGAAAAACCGTTGGGACATTGGAAGATTTAGCAGGCTTCACAAGAACACCTAGCCTGCCATTTGAAAACTGAGGCTCTAAGCAAAAGTAGATACATCTAGTGAGTCAGACATGGAACAAGAATGTTTATTATGTCTATCTTAGGCACAATTTATGTTGTTCTAGAACATCTTTTCTTATTTTCTATGTTAAAGCAACAATCCAGCTTCTTCCCTTGCAGATATGCAAGCAGTTCATGAAAAACCAATACAAATTGTGGTTTGTATATTTCAGAACAGTTTCTGAGCCTTAAATCTGCCTTTGAAGGGGTTTTGGGTGAGGAGACATCTGTACGGTGTTACAATTGTTTGCGATTCTTATTTGTGTGTCCCCACTATGAAAACTTCACGAGCGTCTAATTTGAGACTTCCGAAATCAATCATTAAAAAAATATTTTAAAGTACTGCCTTTATTTGAGTGTGTAGGAAATATGAAGCACCAGGAACACACAATAATTCAAATTCCTGTTAGGCTTTTGCAAATGTAAGGATGAAATAATCCATTCCAGATATTTGATAGCTTATCATAATTATTTGGACACATAGTGCAGAACTGGTGCCTGGAAAATTATGTAAGGTCTATAGAGTTTGGACTTAGGCATGTGATCTACCCAGTATTCATGTCACAGAAGAGAAATCCTATAGGATTTAGCAGCATTCAGGTCATGTCCCTGCTCATTGTAAGAGAGCACGGAAGTTTTAATTAGTCTTTCTGAGGCTCTCACGCTGGATTCTGTTTTTTCAGTGAGGTTCATGACTTTGATCCCACTAATTTTGAGCTCCACAGTGAGAAAGTCTTAGCCAATATCTTTTAAAAAGAATGTGGGCAAACTTTTTGCCAGTCAAAGATACCTTATCATTCTTTGTAGTTTTAATTCTGCTTTGGTTAAGGAGTTATACTGGATGCAAACTGATTTCAATAAACATTCCTTTACGGGGCAGACATATTTCACAGTGCCAGCCAATGGGGTCAAATAAGGTAGAAAGGAAAGAATTTGCCAGCTGTGTTTAACATAAACAAAGTGCCTCAATTTCTATTTTAAATAAAAATTACTTTAAAGTTTAATGCAACTGGCAAGGGGTATGAGAGTTTTAAAAGTTCTAAAAGACCTGGGGAGTTGGGGGTGTTTTTTGCCAAGAACATGACAAGGACAAAGAGGAAGAGACCTTTAACAGTTCAAAAAGATAAGAACAGATAATCATATTTTGATATGTAAAATAATAAATATTATCACCAGCTTGCCATTAGCAATCTTAACTTTTAAGGGACAGAAATAACATTCAGAATTTCATCAAGCTGTAAATAATAATCTAGAAGAGTTTCCTTTAAGTTTTGCAGAACCAATAAAGAATCATTACAGGAAAACATGCTAATAAAAACCACAAACTGTATGCAGTTTGCGTATGCAATAACCTTGTATGCATCTCAAAGTCATTGCAAAATATTAATGTCAAGAACCAAGAACACAGGCACTCATCCAACAATTCCATTTTCACGGACAAGTCCTAATCATTATGCAAAAATCCTTGGGAACTCAAATTTTAATCATTTTCAGAGCTGAACATGCAATTTTTCTTCAATGAACAGCACACTTCCTTTTACCTACTGTGTTCAGGATACCATCTGGTCCTATCATATCAGGGTCACAGAAGATGTGAAAAATGATCTAAAAGGATAATACTAGGGACCTTAGGCAAAATTTTATAAGTGTATCAACCATTTGATAAAGGAATCTAATACATTGGAAATAAATGTTTCTTCAAATTTTCTGGAATAATCAATAAACTGCTATTCTTTGTATTTCATACTACATCTGTGATCCTCAACTTTTTCAATCGCATGTTTGGTCTGCTTCTTTCAACTAAAGCTGGGACTGTGGCCTGACTTTTTCATTCTTGTTGCACTTAAGCTATTTCTGCCACCCAAAATTATTGCTGTAATTGATATTTCACATTATTTTGCATATGTAGAGATACATTTTTGTGGCATAAATTTGGTAAATGCCAATTTGACTACTTTTAATTATTCCAAGGTGAAAATAATGTGCTAAGAAATGTTTCAAATGTTTTCTGAGGTACTCAATTTACTTTAAAATGTCTTGATTTTTGAAATTGTAGGGACTTAGCTCTCAGTAAGAATGAATACTTTTCCAGCAACTGCAGATATTTAGATTTTAAATAATGAAGTGTTTGGATATCTTATGGCATATAGAATGATTACTGATATATGCAATCAAGCACCATAGTTTGATTTGTTCTGTATTTTTGGCATTTGGCAAATGGAAAAATTAGATGCAATACTGTGACTAGGCATTTAAGCACATAAAAATAAAATCATGGTTTGCACATCTACATGTGTTGTAAATTGTTCCTCCTACACATATATATGGATACAATTAAGTCATATAAATCACTACATATGTACATTGGTTCCATGGCTTTAAAATTAACATTTTACTGTTACATTCTCAGTCACACAAGCAGTGTTACACAGGGACTCTTAAATTCAGTTTCCATTAATTGTTAAACATTCATAGATGGGTTATTTGCTATCAATCCTTTCCTGACAAGGTTTATTTAAATAAAGACGGAAAAAAAGAACACTGCTTTGTTTTATTATATACCTGCCCAAAATTACTTTATTCTCAAGACAGTAAGGTCAGAACATGTTAATTTCCATGAATTCAAATGTGCACAGCCTTATCCTGAAATATAAATATGACGGAGTAACTCGAACTTCATTGCAAAAACACTTCCTGGGGCATCTCTTTAATCCACAGCCAAATGATAAACAGTACTCTCAGGAAGAACTGTCCTTTGCCCAGTGGAGTCCATTAGCCACTCAGTTTTCACACCTTCCAAAACTCCTCCTTGTTTGTTCTTTATTAGGCACTCACGTATATGATCCTCCGATTACAGAAATGTTACCTTTACAAAGACAAAACTTCCAGATGCTTAGTTCAAGGGGTAGTCTCAAAGATAAATTCCATTAGAACAATCAAAAAGGATTTTGTCTGACTTCAAAATTGTTCATTTAGCCTGCTTTTAAGTAGAGTAGTCTGAACCTTTAAAAACATGCAAATCTACAACTCTATGCAGTAAGTATCTGAAAATCAGTGCTTTAGTATTAACGGTCATTTATTTTTCTGCTGACTTGCTGTGATGATAGCAGAACATGCAGAACTCCTCCTAATGCCAAGCAATTTTACTGCTGCAAAGGTTATTGCAAACATTTTCCTTGGTTTCATTCTTTGTGGATTTATACCCTTCCCTCTAAAATTTTTGTTTTTTTGATGTTGAATTTGACAGGAATGTTAAACTGACCTTGATTTGATCTAAAGACCACTAAAAGATTATTCATGATCAGAGCTGACCTCAAAACTCAAGATCAAGGCACGACTGCTGAGTCTCACTGTTTTTCCATTGAAAACACAAATGTTTAATGCTCTCAGCACTAATATCTCCATTGATTATAATCTTGTCTTAAAATGTTTTCTCATAACTAAGTTATGATCTCTGAAGACTTATGTAGAAAACTGAAATGTAGGAAAGATGTATCTTTTTATCATTATAAAATTATCAATTATACAGCTAGATAGTAGACTTGAACATGTGAAGGACAGTCTGATAACAATTCAGCAAAGCAGATTAAGCAGATGATTAAAATCAAGCTTAGTCTGTAAACCCAAGTCTTACAGGATATGCTTTCTGTATTTATGACTAAATAAGTACTCAAGTACTCTGCCAGAGGGAAACTGAATGCCCTTACAATGCCAGAACTGTGGCCAGTATATAACAAGAGCAGATTTACACTGGAATGAGGTGTGGTGTCATTGATGTCTACCCCAGCTGACATTTATTATAAGAACAAAGATACTAACTCATCTAACCCAATAATGTGCTTCTGACAGCAAAACGGACATACAGCTACCTAAATGCAGGTGACAAATGACCTTTTAGTGCCCAAGGATATCCTGCTTAGTCTCCAACAGCTGTTCCAAAAAAATACAGGTCTCTCATAAGATCATGTGTCATAGCTGTACCAAATAACATAACACCTTAAAAAAAAGGCCACTAGGTGCATGTGTTCAGGCACCTGAATTTCTTCCTATTTGCCAGAGTGCTGTGGCTTGTGATGAACTGCTTGCAGTTATTCTGTTACATGTCCTCTGTACGTCAGTGTCTAATCAATCTCATTCAGAAAAGCTGCATGGAGTTTTCTGGGGTTGTTTTTGTTGGAAATTATTATTCTAAATCATTCTTGAAAGTGGTAAGTAGTCAACACCATTGCAGTGGAAGATGAAAAAGGTACTCCTCCAGACTGACTAACAAGGTACGCAAGGTTTCCACACTTACTCCTGTATATTAACATTTGCTACTTCACTAGATTTCTAAAGAAGCTGTTCTTAGGGGAAGAGCCAATTCAAAGGGTCACTGATCTCATCTGCTCTGGCAGTTCCTGTGTTTTTGTGTCCCCTTGCTGAACAAATGTAATGTAAGCTTAAACTGTAATAATAGGACTACCCACAAATAACAAACATATCCTATAACAGTTCCTTCTTAAGCTCCTTTTTATGCAAAAAGGGAGTGAAATTTGTATTGCCCAAGTTAGTGTAAAACTCATCTGTCCTTGACTGCATCACTTCCCACTCGGGTTGAATGGCTGTTTTATGCAGCTGATGACCTTTTTTCCTCTAAATAGCTAACCCTAGTTTTCAAAACAGAATATAAATTGTGCAGAACTTTCCTGCCTCCTAGCCAGAGAGCTTTAGGTGACTTGGTAGAGCCAAGGAGAAAGGAATGAAGTTGGACAAAATAAGTATGAAAACTCAAACAGGGGTCAGGAGAAGTAGAAAAGCTTATCAAGAACAGCCCCGGAATCAGCTGGAAGGGCTGGAAACAAAGGTTTTTAGCTGTAAATACATTTTTGTTGCTATTAACAAAACCTGCTGTTATTAAGAAAAAAGGTATCCCATCTTTTCCTTCAGAAAATAAAACATTATTGAAAAATGTTCTCTCTGTGCCATCCTTACAAACTGACATCTTATCTCAGATTGAGATCTGTGTGTCAAATGGCAGTAGTGGTGAAGACAAACAGGCTTAGTTCCCAAGCAAACATTCAGAAGACCTGAAGGCCTATGGCACCAATCTCACGTGTGGATGTGAAAATAGCTGTGGTAATTTAGGGAAGAGAGTAAGGCAATGTCTACTGCCTCCAAAGTTATCATATACATGAAGCTGCAAATAAATGAGTTTGTTTGCTTTTCATAATTCATGCTTTCTTTAGCCTTTTCGTTCTGTCACAGCCAAAGACTTGATTCATCAGGAATGTGCTGATATGCCAGACCAAGTAACAAAACATACAAGCACACAGATTCTTCCCACCCAATGATCAAGAGGAAATGTAATTAACACACACTAGAGAATCCAGAGATGCTGTCATAAGGACAGTGCTCACTCCCACTGTGAACAAGGTAAAGCCCACAGACAGCATGATCCTTGATCTGCAGCTTCACAAAACCTCATGGAGGGTGCCAGATGAAGTGTTAAATAACAAACTTATCCACATGGACCTGGTAATGAACTTACCTCACAGGAAATTAAAGGCAATAAATTAAGGCATGGTCCACTTGCTTACAGGTTTAACCCACAATTTGCAAGCTCATCTTTTCATAATGATAAAATTAAAAAATTCATCATGCCAGGTGCAGCTGCTTTCTGTGTGATTCCTTTCAGCTGATAACATGCAAAAATATGCAGATCATCTTTTGCAATCCTACCATTCTGATGCCTTTTACTTTCAAAGATATCTTGCCTTAAAAAATACATCTGGATTTACCTTATTATGTGTACAGCCCTAGATAAATATTTCACTTACTAATGCTTTTTGGCATCTTCAGCAACCTGTAATTAAGGAATGTGTAAAAAAATGGCTCATTTCTCTCTTGACCCCTCTTAGTTCTTCCACTGTAAGAAGCAATGAATAATGATTGCCTACTCACCTTCTCTATGTAACTCATAATTCAAAGATTGCTTCCAAATCCCTCCCTGCCGTTCACTAGACAGGGAAGCCCTAGTTTATGTAGCTTACTTCTGTGGTAACCATTCTTCACCATTGTTATTCTTGTTGATCTCTGTTGTAGCTTTTCTACTACAGATTTTAAGACAGGGAAACAGAAACTTCATGTCCACTTACTTTACCCAGTAAGTGGACAGAAAAGATTTATGCCATGGCATAGTGTAGTTTCCTGTTTTGTTACATATCCTAATAGTTTCTAATGCTCCATTAGCCTTTTTGTTTCATGTTGGGCATTGATTTTGGTTTGAATTTTTTTCCTCCCAAAAAATTACAGCAAAAGTTGACCTCAGATTCTCTCTGGGGGAGTAGTAATAGCTAATTGAGAACCTGTTACAGTGCATGTACTATACAGGATTTACATTGCTTACATTTACTGAATCTTATTTGTCTTTTTAGCGGGCAGTTTTACCTCTTTCAGTTAAGAAAATCTGTCTGCTTACTCCCTGTCCTTTGTTTCTTATCTTTTAAATAGCATCTTATCTCTGCTTATCTTTTAAATTCATAAGAGGACTGGCTTTTTTGTTAAGCTTCATTTATCTCATGATGTTTGTTGAGCAACCATAGAATCATCTCAGAGCTTTCTGGAAGCCCAAGTCCACTGTATTAACCTGATCTCATATATACAGTTTGCTTCCTCACAGAACACAAGCAGCTTTTGAAGCATTTGAAGCAACAAATTACAAGTAGCATGTTGACTTTTTTCCTTAGTGTTAAATTAGCTACCTGCCTACTACATCTACCTTTATGCCAGATTTTTCCAGTTTTGCAAGTGTAGAAATTAAGGTTACTGGGCTATAACCTACATGAGTCCCTGTTTAAGAACAAACCATTTTCTATTTTACATGGACAGTGATTTAATTGACAGACTGTATACAACATTTAATAGCTTGGCAATGTAATATTTCCATCTTTTTAAAGATTTTGGATGACTGCTATCTTGGCTTTGTGACTCATCACTCCTCACTTAATAAACATTTTTCTAAGCTGCTGCTGTTGCTTCTGCTCAAGATGACCCCTTTGACTCATACCCCAGAAATAACAGTTTCAGGATGGGGGTTCCTCATGTTCCTCATAGTCTGCAGGAATGCAACAAATTGATTTAGCTCTGCTCTTACGACCTTACCTTTTCTAAGTAAACTTTTTGCACCATGACCTCTATTACCACTGCAGGGTCTGCCAGGCTTCTAGTTTCTAGTATGTTTGCTTTCTAATTAATCCCTTTTGATTAATAATTTTATGCCTTTAACAAGTTGTTTCTAAGAATCTGGTTTGGCCTGTACTATAGCTGTTTTGCGTTAAATTTATAAAAGCTAATATTTTCTATTTTTCTTTTAGTTTTAATACAATGATTCTTTGAAAAATTAATTTTTCATAACTGCCCTTCTCTGCTGTTTACCAATTGGTTTTCTCTTTTGTTGATCTTTTAAAGTCTTTTTTGATATGTGCTACACATTCAGCTTGGGCTCCTGACAGAACGTCTTCAAAAGATTTCCTTGCTTCTGTAAACATTTGGCTGCCTTCCCTGTTTGCTTACATTTTTAAAAAATCTGTGGTTCCTCATCGCTATGCTGTTTCCATTTTTTAAATTAAAAACTACTCTACTGGATTTCTGTGGGTAATAAAGTTGAAGGAAATTTGTTTTCACAGAGAAGCTACTGGGAAAATGTCTCATTTCAACTGTATTCATGTATCCTTCTCATTATTAATTATCATCACATAAATTACTTATAAGAGTGACATCTGACAAAAGTCTCTTGCAGAAAACTATCATTTAGACTTGTGAATCATTTGCTAGCAAGACACTCTCCATGTAAGCAAGCTGGTTTTATGCAAATACCAACCCAAAGAGCACAGTAGCCTCATAATAAATACATTGCAATAAGCTAATCTTGAGGTGACATGATTTCAACGACCAGTGACAACCTCTGCACCTCAGACGAAAAGTTGGCTTGCTGGTCAACAGCACTGATAATATGTGATCAAGCTGCTCATCTGTTATGAGACAGCACCTGTGTACTGCTCCAAGTTGTGAACAATTTTAGCTATGAAAGGCTTTGCTCTGTAAATAAAGGGGCTGAGGCTACTTCTGCCATCTCTGTCATCAATTTCTCCCAAATTGTCTTCCTCCCCTCATCTTATCTGAGCTGAATCGCACTCATGTTCTCATGTATCATGTGTCCCTGAACTAGACACGCTGTGGTGAAGTTCAGGGTTGAATGTCAGTCTTTGAGTACATATATGTTGCATGCCTGACTAAATTGCTTTTAGGATCAAGCTGGGTAATAAATTCAATAAAATAAAGGGAGAATCTATCTCAGGTTCATTGCAAGTAAGTTTTTGTGCCTGTTGCTTTTTGCCCAATGCCTTCATAGACCAGTTTTGCAAGACCTTCACAGTATAGCATCTATGTCAAATTTGATAAATCAAATTCAAAAATAGAAAACTGTCTGAAGAGCACAGTAGATTAGTTCACTCTGCCAACTTCTGTGTTTTGGGAGTCAGAAGTATGGAACTTTCCCAGAGTAGAAATTTAAAATTATAATAAACACAACCATAAACCAGATTGGAAATAGTGATATTTTAGGTTGAAATAGTGATAGGATAGTGAATATTTTGCCCATATGACCTCCTAAGTGATTTCTTATGAAATATTTATATCATTTTCTTGTCCTGTTATACAACTCCCCCATGAAACTGTTAACCCAAGCCATACAGGCTTTTTCACGTTCTTTTAAGGTATCATCAAATACTCACTTTCCACCCTGGGTACAAGTGTACTTCCCTCTGCTTCTAGGTGGACTTGACCAACCTGTTCCTCATTCAGAACTGTCCCCAAACACATTTCTTGAAGAGTCTTTTTAGTGACTCCTATCAATGGGACCAGTAGCTATTCATCATCTCTTTGAGCTCCCCGTTGTCTCTTACGTACCTGGCATTCTGCCATCCATTGACTTCATGGCTTCCACTCTCCACTGTTTTTCTCTCAAACCTTTTGATGCACTGTCTGTGTGTCATTCAGAGGCATCTTACTTTTCCTGTTAGTCCTGCTGACAGTGGTCCTAAATTTGTAGTTCTTGGTCCAACTTCTGTATATTTTCTCTAAATTACTATGCAGTAAGACAGCTGTGAATTGTGAAGGATCTTAATAGAGGTCTACAGACTCAACAGCAAGTGAGAATATCTGTGAAGCTGAGAAGTCAGAAACCTCTCCTAAAATTAGTCCTGACTCTCCAACCCAGTACAGCACTATACATGTACAGCAAGTTTCTGAGCTTCTATACTGTTGCTGGATAAATACTGAGTCTTTGCAGCTCTCTGTGTCCTTTCCTCTTGCCTTTAAGTTTCCTCCTGTTCCTCACGCATAAACTACACTGGGTAACAAAAAGCATTTCTGGTTCAGCTAGTGTACTGAGGATCCTCTTCATGTGTTTTCAATATAACACATAACAGATTACACTGTTCCCAAAAAGGATAAAAGGTTTTATAAAGTACAATATAATTATATTTATAGAAACAACTAAAATCACTCACATTATACAAATTTTTTTTGTCCTAAAATGAGGTAAAATATTGTAGGAAAAGAAATATTTGTTCCTCTCAATCCTTCATAACCCCTGTGGGACACTCAGAAATTTATTTGCAAATTGAAAACACACGCATTGTCAAGTAATGCCAGACAAGTTTGCTTACAAGGACTTTGGAGCATTTCAAATGTTCGTGTTTATAGCAAATATAGTGCTCTTCCACAAGGGAATCTGTCCGGGCATGCAACTGTCATTTACTTTTAAAGCCCACAGGATCTAAATATGACAGCTCTAAAACTTCAGGCTCTTTTAAAAGCAGGCTGGATAAAAGACCCCGTCTTTGAAGCTGCTGATGCTTGTACAGCTGGAAGACCATGGCTAACCTTAGCAGAGAAGGTCTGTAGGGCAGAGTGTGCCAAGGAGCATTCCCCAAGGACCGTTTTTCATGTGTCCATACTGCTTCTGATGTCTGACAGAGTTTAATGGTATGGAAGTAGCCAGACTCTGCCTGATGGCCTCTGAGCCACTTAGCTTACTGCCAGTTTACTGCTCCTGCACTGATGGTCAGAGGGCTGCATGTGCCAGTGGCTCCCTCAGGGCCATGAGATAGGGCCATGAGATGGGGCCAGGCTGTTCCAGGGCCAGCAGGGCTGGAGACAGGTCCTCATAGCAGCATCACTGGGGCAAGGGCTGAGGATGCCAGGGGGTTGACATGGGGTCCTGGTCTGTGGGCAGGATTAGGGGAGGCTTGGGGAGCTGAAATGGAATCATGGGCTGTGGGCAGGTGGAGGGAGGCCCTAAAAGGGTGGGAAGGGACAAACAGGGGCTGTGGCTACCCTCACAGTCATGATCCTGAGGCTTTGCTCCTGTTCTTTAACAGTTCTCTTATACACCCATCTTAAAATAGTGAGCAGTTTTTAGCATAGATGAGAAGTTACTTAAAAAAATCAGTACATGCCATAAATTATCAAAACTACAAAAACCTGAGTTTTCAGCACGCAGCTCTTGTCCCATTCTCCTGCCTGGCAGCAGGCATCTGTCATCCTGCCCATCCCACCCTGCTCTCATGGACACCACAGGGCTATGGGGACAATGAAGTAGATTACTAATGCAGAGCAGAATTTGTTTCTTTTTTTTCTGAACAGTTGCTGAACAGAGGGCAAATGTAATTGGGGTGTACTGTACAGAGAGCCTCAACACCCAGAAAACTGCTTCTGCCTATAGGGAAATAATGTATTAGGTCAGTGCTCTATTTTTTAACCCTACTGCTTAGAATACCTGAAATTTGAACCTGAGGACACGCTATACCTGTTTTCATAGCCTTGACTGCCTCTCAGGGAAGCATTTCATAAGTGTGAGCTCTATCCTTTTGAACTCTAAAAATCTGCCTTAAGCATCTGCTTTTAATCAAAGTGAAACCAATGCCCTCCTTCATTGGACAATGTGGTATAGATAAAAAAGACTGATGGTGAATTGACTGCAAAGCCCTTAGCTTTCTTATTCCCCACTTCAGATCATTTGCCAAAGAACCTTTGTTGTTATTTCAGTTTTCCAGCAACAACCCAGATTTTATGGTCAAAATTTCATGGAAAGGTTATATATAAATATATTCTTGGGATTAATTTTCATCTTACTCTTCCTACAAGCAATATGCACATGTTTCTTTGAAAGAAAAAAACTAAATTTTGTTCATGCAATATTAAAATATAGTTTATCAACCCTGAAGGGATTGGAGATGATTATTTAGTGTGGTATGTACTGGGGGCATTTAACCACATAATTCCTGTTAACAATGAAAAACGAGTAAGCAGTTCAAAGTACACTAGTTTAAAAACACTCTGAATGTCCCAAATATAGATATATGTGGTGCTTCCAAAGGCCACATTATCTGGGGATATAAATCCTTTTGTATACGTGACAGCTTTTAAAAAGTTAATTTCTGTGTCAAGAAGCAGTTTTTGCAGTAAAACTAGCCTCTTCCAACTCTATCTATCACAAATTGCATATGCTATCTGCATCACAAAATATCTGAAAACATCAGATTTATGTCAACGAAAATAAGAGCATGGCCTGAATAACTGGAGATCCATTTTTACAGCATTGTCCATTGAAAATGATAAACTTGGTTTTATTTGTCAGCAAAGAAATCATAGACAGGCTAGATGCAAAAAAAAAAAATACATTCACCCCAACCTTTGCATTCATATACAAAATGCAAGCCGCCCTCCATAATTGCCTATCTCAGTCATCAGATATATTTACAGTGTATTGGGAAAAAAAATCCTTGAAAAAAGTCCTTGGTGAAGAATTAGTATATCAGAAAAGGCAGGAATTTTCTAACAATATTTTTTCATGAGTCATACATTTTAACATTCCTAAAATCTCTGGCCTACCTGAAATAATATACTTAGTCCTATGTAAGAACCTACTTAAGCAGCCTGGTCTAGTGGAAGGTGTCCTTGCCCGTGACAGGGGGGTTGGAACTAGATGATCTTTAGGATTGCTTCTATGATTCTATGATTTAAAGTTGAGCTTTCTTGTAGTCAGAATGGGCAGCAGGATACTGGACAACCAGTCTGATAGTAAACTGAAATGCTCCAAGGCATGGATCTGATTACTGTCCCATGGTCAATGGATTGCTGTTGCCAGCACTGCCTATGGTACACTTTGTCTAGCTAGCACCATCTCAAGCAATGCCTGGACACAACTGAGGGCTTAGCACAGTCCAGTGACTGTTCTCAGCAGACAGCATGAATATGACTGTTTTGTAGTGTATAAAAACTGAGATTGAACATCCATGCCAGGTGGCTTCAGTGCCAGAGAGGGGTCCTTAGGCTTTTTATTCACTACTGTAAATATAGCTCTAGAGTATATTCCAGGCTCTAATGCTGAACTGCTGTTTAACTCCTCTGGGCCCCAGCATTTCCTGCTCTGCATAAGGGTCAGGGTAGTGACAAATGCTTTCCTCTGTCAGATAGAAAAAATTGCAAGAGTTCTAGGCAGAATTAGATCCACTTTATTTTATAAAACGGTCCGTCAAACTAATAAGTTATGGCAGCAATATGACCCTGAAGGAAGTTATAAAAATATTATCTTTATAGTATAGGAAACCTGGATAATGATCAAATTATATTGAAGACAGACTGAGTAGCTTTCTGAGACTTGGGTATTTAACAGAGCCTAGTTTTTTAAAATCTTAATAATTACTATCAGATACTGCTAATTCATATGAGACTAAAAAAAATTAAGGTAAAGAGGATATGATAGCTATGTGTCAGTGATTCTCAAGCTAGACTGTCTAAATCACTGGTACATCTTTTGACTTTCTTTCAACTAGCAATTGTCCAGTATGACTATGCACTGAGATGTGTTTCATATCCCCTTTTCTGCCACACAGAAGGATATGTGAGATCAGAATTCACTGTAGATCAACATGGATGACAACTTCCAAACCTTCCATGGGAATTTTTAGGGAGAGCACTAGTTGCTCCAGGAAAAAGTAGGCCAATAACCATTCAACAGTTTAATACTGTAGACAACTGGCTTTTAGTTAAGTGCCCTGGCCCTTTTTAATTTATCAGTATGGATAGGTCTATTGTGTGGAATGGATCATAGAAATGAGAGCATCAGAAGCCATACCAATATATCATAAACATAACTCCCCACTCTCTTAATACTAGTGTTTTTGAAAACAGGACTAGCCTCATAAACAGACATAACTAATTTGCTGAATTATTGATAATTTCAAAATCTTCATCATGTTTGGCAATAGACAGACTATGTGTTAGTGGAAGTTTCCGTTGTTTTGTTTTCCTGAGTTCAAAAAGACTTTCTTCAGCTCAGGTCACAGTTTTTAAAATGTAGTTAGCTGACTTGTAGTTGATAAATAGAAAAAGAGGGGGAAAAAACCACAGAACAAAAACCATATTGTGCTATATTGAAATGTTATCATCATCTCCTATTTATCAATGAGTACCTAGAAATATAATTATTTCTGTTCCCTAAAAGGTGGTAAAGCCTATTGCTAGATAATCAGTTTTATGCTCTGAGGTCTGCCTTCAAGACTGGATCCTTTTAAAATTAGATGCTGATGTTCCTATGAAACTGGGGGAAAGCTCTACTTAACATTAATAAAATTTAGTCCATCAGATCAAACACTGGCCTCACTGTTCCCTTTTGCCATTATTGTCAATTGAACCAAGAGTTCATGCTCAAACACGGCTTGCTCCCATGGGCCTACAGATGTCCTGCTAGAATCTGGTGGAAGTGTCTTTTCCTCTGCCAAGTCAGTTCACCCCAGTTACACTGAGATATATTGCTAAGTTAACCACAGCATAGCTGCTAATTGCTGCTTCTGAAGATATGGTAGAATCCATTCTAGATTAACAAACTAGGTAGTTCTGCTAGCTTTACAGAAGCTGTGTGTTTCTCCTACTACTCCAGCATTATTTTTTAGATACTTGCCCTTCTGGTTTTTTTCACATTAATCTTTTATCTAGTTGGTTAACTGTTACCTTATTTTCACTCTTCTGTCCTCTCCATGGTAGAGTTGCGAAGGCCAACTGGAGAGGTGGTGCTGGTCCGACTGTGGGTCAGGATGTAATCATCAAAAGGAAGCTATTTCTTGCAAAAGTTGGTTATGGAGCGCGGGGCAAAACCATGTAATTTTATTTTTCCTTCTCTCTTGTGGCTACACATAGAAAGAAAAGGGAGAGCTGATTCAGTTAATCTGGTTTGAAAAATCTGACAATGACAAAAGGTAATGTATATTGCTTTTTATGTTGTACTCTGTCCTAAAATATGATTGTCATTATGGAAAAGTCCTTTAAAAGGCTAATGAAACCCAGTAGCTATAGATCTTTATTTTATACTCTGTTTTCAGAGTGACTTCTGCAGAAAAACATTTCATTTGTGTAGATGTTTATTGCCTTAACCTCTTAAAATTCTGTCCCTATTGCATTTTCATAATAGTGTTCTGATCTTTTGAATATCAATTGAAGAGTTCTGCAGATTTTTTTCTTTTATCTATCATATAAATCAGTTCACTAAAAAAAAAAAATGTCAAAATATGAAGAACCTGCAATTTCAGGTGACAATGGAAACTGATAAATGAAGTTTATGTTTTCTAGTTCATTTTATAAGTATCTACTCTGAATTTACTCAGTATTGCCTCTATTACTGAAACCACTTGATGCTTGATTATATATGTATATATTTAAAGTTATGCTAAGAAGACAGTGAAACATAGGGAAAAGGAGAATTTTAAAGAGAGTTTCCCAGACATGCTCATACTTGCTTGAGCTTCTAAGGTTCCTTTGTCATTTCTTCATCTGCAAAAAATAAAATAAAATGCAAAGAACAGAAAGATATGAAACGCCACCTTCCCTCCTTATCCCTTACTCCTGTATTCCTGTCCTAGATGCAAGCTTTGGGGAAGTCTCACCTGGAGATAATTGTCTTAGGTTAATTGCCAAAGGGCATGTTATTTTGAAGCAACAGTAGCTCAAAGGATAATTAGTGGACTTGATTCTGATCTCACTTATTTGCATGTACACCCAGAGCAACTCCCTTAAAGTCAACAGAGTTGCAGTGATGAAAATTATTAGATAATTTGGGTTCTAGTGGAGAAGATTTCTAAAAACTCCAGGCAATCTGTCTTAAACGGAAGCAGAAAGACAATATTTCTCTTAATTTATAAAACCTGAATGCGATTTCTTCAATTTCTCCCAGCTGCAAAAGTCAAAATTAGTGCCACAAATAAACTAGCTGTGTAATCCAGAGATAATATGTAACATTAATGTTTTATGCAGAAGATAGGCCAGATACAATTTCCCATTAGAGGACATGTATCCTTCTTTTCCAGTTATCATTTTTATTCGGCTTTGAAGAAAATCCAAGTACATATGTGTTAAACAATAACAGTAATAGCAGCAGGGTAAATGCTTCCTGGTAACAACCTGGCAGTTACATGCTTGCTGTTTACATCTTCAGCATCTTGTGTTGCATCACATTGGCACCCTATCACAATCAGTCAATTCACAACAGACTTCACTGCCATGTGTCCAATAGCAACAAACTCTGAAGTGCAGAACGGAACCATTGCCATGCATTGATCTCCTCTTTTTCCATCACTGCACTTCTAACCCCACTTCAGAGGGCATAAAATGATCCAATCCCAAGGAAGTGCTCAGTGTCTCACCATCTTTCAAACTACTCTATAGCCTTTTGATTGTTAACCCTGTTTGGATGTTAACAGACTATATTTTGGGGACTGGAGACATTTTCCACTTTCATAGATAGGATGTTGGGTGTTGATATCCATCCCTCTGATTTTCCTGTTGCTTGTGCTGAACCTATGTGATTTTCTTTCTATCCTTTTAAAATAAGGAGTGAATAAAACTAACAAGCAAATTTGAGAGAGATAAGCTTATGGAAGCTCTTCCTTTTTAGATTAAATATTTCACTTCATTTGGATAAAGCCTGTTCAATGTGCTTTTTTCTTATGAGATGTCAGTGATCAGGCAAAACATGTACTCATCATGCTGTTTTTGTGTTTGAAAGAAAGCAGAACTGTTTCACTGTATGCATTCAGAGAAGTGAAATCTTGACACAAGAATTGCAAATGATGTCATCATGCTGAAGATTCCTGTCATAGGTAAACACTCTTCATATTCCCTCCTCATACCAGGAAGAAAATCTCACTTTTTATTGTTATTACTGGAATAAAATCTACCTGAAAAAGTGGGAGGTGTTTCTCAGGGCATTTTCAGAAAAATAGTTACTTTTGCTGAAATGTTTTGCAGTAAGAATGACAGAAAAGACTAAACTTGATCTAAAATGTTCTAAGCTGAAACTGGAAATTTAAAGCTCTTAACTTTAGGACCCTAGCTCACATCTAATTTTTTTGCCTGCCTATCCCAACGTGGTGGAGGGGGAATGAAGCAAACAAAATTAAACATTTTTATTTACATCCCTAATGTTTTCACAGAGAACAGGTAATATTTTGTTTCATTTGTCCCAAGCAGGTGCAAGATGCACTAAGAACATAGTAGTGAAGGGCTAAGTTACTTCCTTTTGGCCTTATGTAATATTTACCGCATAATTGGAGAAATTAAGTCAGTTAATTTAAATGATTAATTAATCTTTTTTATTCCTGCTTTTAATTTATTATTTCCCACATTTTGTTTCTATGGATGTCTTCTTCTGAGTGGCATTCATCTGTGGGCAGGGGCAGCAAAATTTTGGTAAAACGCTCAGCTTTTATTGCAAAGTTTCAGAATGCAAGCACCATCGATTTTGCATGGAGTGAACCAGATTTGATAGAAAGAGGGAATGTGAAGTTGCAGTGCTGCCCTCCTGATGTGTGATCAGGAACAAAGGAGGCAACAAGAACGGTTACCGTCCCTTTTGTTTTCTGTGCAAATCCATATCAGCCAGTCTTAGCAACTATATGTAGCTTGGTATTTTTTCAGCCATTTCACAGTCACAGTTAATAGAGAATTATTTATCCAAACTACAAAATATAGTTGCTGGTCTCTCACTATATAGGTGGGGTTTTAAAAAAAATAATTTTATTTTCTAATGGAGAAAGAACCCAAAGAAATTTCAAGATAGTGAGATTCAAACACCTTTTTTAGAATACATGCATAAACATGCTTCATACCATGTAAATAAATGACCACCTCTACTACTGTTTGCAGAAAACAAAAACTGTTCAATTTTTTCAAGAGATTAAAACTCATTAATTCTAAGTAATGAGTTTTCTTTTTTTTTTTTTCAGAATTCATACCTGTTCCAGTAGTATGGTTTATCACTAACTTATGCAGAGAAATCAGTTCTTACATAGTTAAAACAATAAAGATCTTATTAACGTGGTTTTAAAAATTGAAAAACACTGCTCTTTTCTAAACCATGCTCCTCCTGGATCTTTGGGGAAAAATGTCAATGCTTTTAAGCTGCAGTGATTCAAAATTATGGCAACTGCAGTTTTTCTTCAGAAGTACTGGTTTCTGAGTCAATGCATGTGGGAATATATTGTTTCAAAGTAGTTCATGGGATATAATTTTCAAAGGGATGTATGAAAACCATACACTTCCGATTAACGTTAATGGGGAGTTGTTTGGGTAAAATGTTCAGCTTTGAACATTCTGGTTAGAAGTTTATATCTTAGTGAGCTGCACATGGTTCCCGTTGCTCTAAGCAGATGGTGTTTTTATATTGCAGAAGAGCCCTGCTGTGGATCAGCAGACACCACGTTGAATGTTTCTCCCTACTATATGCTTCATAGGTAAATCCAAGAGAGGGAGACCCTTATTAACTATCATATTTCATAGGTTTATCTTATTAATTAGGCAGTATAGTCATCTATTACAATACAAGACACTTCCTCATGCGATATCAAAATAGTTCCTTGCTGACAGTAGCTCTATCATGTGCCGCCAAGTAGCCTAAATTGCTATTGTGTAGCATTCTTATCAGACCTGCAAACCACTGTGGAAAGTGCTCAGTTAGCTTTACTCACTAATTGCATTCCCAGTGAAAGATTTTACTGTTTGTTTGTGCCCCAGATGATAAGTGGCAATACAGCATTACATAATTACAGCACGCATCACTTCAAACTAGGCATGAAATAACGGGAAGCTATGCAATACCCCTTGGAAAGATGCTGATGTCAATATGACAAGATAGTACGGGAAAATTATTGCTTGAGCAAGTGCATACAATGAATCGACATTCACATTTGCTAGCTGTGAGCTGGAAGCTGCTCACAGAGCTGCAAGCTCTAAATCACCTCAACTATGTAACATAACAAGATATATTAGATTTAATAACATTAATCATCTATTCTTGCCTGCTGGATATCTAAACAAATAATCTTTTTAAAATATGAATTCATCAATCTTTTTTTTTCTGTTTGAGGATTACTCAATGTAATATGTGCACTGCAGAAATACAACTCATCTCCTGGTTAAGCGACCACTTACATGATTACTTACTATCAGCAGTAGAGGGATTCTATGCAGCTTTTCAAGAGAAAAAAAATCAACAGATCTGCTTTCTCCTCATATTCTCTGCAGGTGTTCAAAGAATCCACCTTATTTTATTCCAGATATTAGTCTTGCCAACTAATTGTTTTTATAACAATAGCGTATGCAGAGCGTGGGAAAGTGGGCTTATACGCTTTCACTGCCTGTGTCCTGATTCAGGACTCAGCACAGAGATCCAAGCAAGATATGTAATAACACTGCTATCGTAATGACTTAACTACACACTCAGTAATACATAATGCATAATACAGAGCTGAATTTAATACCTCGTATTTTTACCACAGCTATGCAAGGGAGCAATAGTGGTACATCTTTACCAGAAGAAAAAAAATGTAAAGAATACCGTTTTCTGCTCTAACCATCTTTTGTTTACTGGTTCACATAGATAAAGTTGATTGTCATTTTAGAGTGCGAACTCTCAAAAGATAGTAGAGCTGCTGCAGTTTGCCTCCAACTCCAGAACTAGTTCAGCTTTTCTAATTTGCTGAAATGACAGGAAAGATGGACAGAATAGCTTTGTTGTTTCTCTCTGTTGGAAATCAATGAGAGTCTTTGCATTAGAATCAGAGACCTCTGGATCAGCCTCCAGAGATAGCGTTGCTATGAATCATCCCAAGCAAAGCAAATCATGTCTCTGAACCAGAGTATCACTGAGGTCAGGAGGATTTAAAATTTGGCTTTGTTGTGGAATCTGAGTTTGTATCTAATCACATATGCCATCATAAAAATGTTATCTTCATTGGTAAGGTATATGTATTAGTTACTTCTGAAAAAATAAATTTTCACCCACTAAGTAGTACTGGTCTTCTGATTTTATGCATTATATCATAAAGTGTCATTGCTTTAAGAACCATTTGTTCTCCTAATATTATAAACTTTCATTTTAAGCATCAATGAAAAGTATTACAGCTGAAATATGCTTTTCAGAACATTCTCATTTTTATAGGTCAGAAAATATTATTGGAAATGTAATTTTATCAAACCATAAAGTTTAGTTACATATTATACACAGAAATATTGCTAAGAACTATCTTGAGCAGGTAGGTAATATGAATGTCTTTTTTTTGTTCACTGGCGTTTCTTAGTATGCAGCCTCTCCAGAAATCAGATCATTTGAAAGACCACTGTGAAATGGAACCCTCAGTTTTTAAAAAGAAGAAAGAATATAACACTGCCAAATAAAATGCTTAATTTGCAAGACAAAATTTTCATTTACATTTTTTATTCTTAGATGTTCCCTAATCTACAAGAACAACAGCCAATGGTAAATTTGCCTACTTAAATTTTTGCAAACTGGAGAGCTTAAATTATTTATTGGCTTTAACTGATATTTCTACTCATAGTTCAAAAAAAGAATAAACTCTAATATGCAAAGAAAAAAGTAATCAGAAAATGTTCAGCTTTTTTCCATATTCAATCAGTCACAGTTTATTGGAGCCACTAGTAGGCAAAGGTAATTGAGCAGGTACAAAATCTTTCCTAGCCATTTATACGATATTTATGTTCCACATTTTTTTAAAATAATACTAAGTTAATGTATATTTATGAAGTTAGTTAATGATAGAGAACAACATAACTTTTTTTTTTCTTTTTCCTTCAGGCTCCAAAAGCCTCAGAAATCAGGCAATAACATCTTAACAATATACTCAGTTACAGTCTTTATTTAGTCATTTGTTCAGTTCAGTTTATATGGATAAGTCTCTTAAAATAAGGGAGTGCGTGCTTTTTAAACACATTCCTAACAAAATAGACCTCACTCCCTCTCATGTTTATTTGTATAAGATAACTTTCCAAATTCATTTTTAGTTTTGGCACCTGAAAATGAACAGACTGCTTTGTGGTAGAGTGTATTTCTGAAAAACAATGAAAAAATGGACAAGAAGATGCTACTATCAAATTCTGAATATGAAATAGCACCTAGAGGTCTAGAATCAGGAGAGATTTAGCCAATTATGTTGGTTAAAACACCTCTAATAAATACAGTGTCACTGATGTGCATAGATCTTTGCTCCTTTGGGAGCATCTGCTTTTTTTGGATGAAAAGCATAGCAGGTTAAAACTCCTAATTAATTCTCTTCCTTATATTCACATTAGAAGCTCTCCTACAACTCTGACAGAACTTTCCTAATTATTTCCCACAGTCACCCTATTGTTCCTTATTCAGCCAAACATGTTTCTTTTATTGTTTGCTAATGGGGCATTTCCTGCAAGCGCATTTAAAAGATCAGACAAAATAATTTATCCTGCAAAGAATTCTCATCTGATTTGTTAGACTGAGCATGAATAAAGTTCAGTGCAAACAAAGATTTTAAAATTGAAATAGCTAAGATGCCATTGGGAAACAGTGGGCTGTCAATGGAAAAATTTTAAATGCCAAAAGTATATCTATTCATCTTGCAACACAAGGACAACATGCAGTTGGAGCAGTATGGAATATTTTCTTTCTAATCTTTAAAATCAGTTCAGACAGTTCAATGGTTGAATGGTTTGTTCTCTGACTAGACAACAGAAATTTCATTATTCATTGTGAGAAGGGACTTCTTTCTTCAATTCATCCTGACAACTCCATGATGCAAAACCATATTTCCCGCATGGGACCAAAAAATTTACAGGTAAATTATGCAGAACAGATGAGGCATACGCTACTCTCAATCCTTTACTTTGTATTTATTGCTCTATGTGGATGAAAGTTGAACAGAAACAATTGTTTGGAAAATCTGCTTCTTAGTATAACAATATGTAATAGTTGTTTTTATTACTTCCATATGATTTGGTGGTGAATACCAGCCTTA
Source organism: Psittacus erithacus (assembly GCA_009867235.2). Lineage (NCBI taxonomy): Eukaryota > Metazoa > Chordata > Aves > Psittaciformes > Psittacidae > Psittacus > Psittacus erithacus. The sequence goes on from WYDI02022901.1 coordinate 27,060, forward strand.
TTTATTACCTTTATACATCATTTTATCACACAAGAAGGAGTAACTTCTAACAGTAGAAGAATATGACTGAATCATTTAAGGCCCAAACTTCAGCTGGTCAGTATGCTGGGCAATATACTTCGTAGTCATGCCCATAAAGTAAATTATACAGTGACTCTTAAGTGTCATGTCTATAAAAATCATTTTAATAATTGGTGCCATCTTAGGGCTTTACCTGGAAATGTTGTAGCATGGTGGCTTAGGAAACCGCTTGGGGCAGAAGACACTTCCTTACTGGTTTTATAAAAAGTTTCAAGGAAAATATTGTGGCTTTCTGTTTCAACATCCCATGCAGAGCAGTGAAACCAAAGATAACAATGTTGAGTTCCTGGTGAGAGGCAGGAAGTGAAAAATCAACACTAAACATAAGTGGGAGAAAACTGGGTTTATTGTCCAGACAGACACAAAATGTAAACAAATGGTTCAAATAGTGGAAGGCACACCAGATTGTAGAACATGTTTTTAGTCAATACTTTTCTGTACTGATTAACACAATGGTCTTTTATCATTCTCTTTTTCTAGTGTGCTGGTTTTTTTGGTGGTGGTGGTGGTGGATTTTTTATGACCATTAACATCTCAGGGTTAAGAAAACCCTTTTTCAAATGTCAGTTTTATGTTGTAGAAGGTGATGGAGCTGACACAGTCCAATAAAGATTTTACCTCCTGATATCTAGAACAGTAATTTTATTGTTTAGGCAAACCTGAAAGTTAAGCCTTGGCTTTAGAGAGTAGTACAAACCATCTCAGAAAGCTGGTGCCAGGAATTACACATTCCTTGCTAACTAGCTGAAAGTTATGTGAGATTAGTCACCTGCATGAAACAACATTCACAAAAAAAAGCATCCTATTTTTTTTATATATTTTTTTTTCAAATGCCTGTGACAGTGTTTAAAAAAGGATAAGATCTCAGGGGTTCTTCATGACTCAGTAGTGAGAAGACAAACTGGCACAGAAAACTTATCCTAAAAAATGCATTATTTCCAGTTTCTGTAGGACACAACCTTAGTTTCAGTGGATTTCAGTGAAAGTTTAATCAGTAAGTATATCAGGTCTGACAGAATGTTTCTTGACAAGAAATGCCTGTTAATTATGACTGAAGTTTGTTAGTATTAGGGATGTTTATCACTGGATTTAGACATGTAATCTGATCTAAGCTCTTTGTTCTTACATCTTCCTGCCCTGTGATCACGTGAATTGGGGTTTGGAGCCTGTCTCCTTCTGATGCACTTGATTTTTATGCACTGAAACAGCTTCATCAGAAGGGAGTGAAAAAGTTACACTGTGATATAATCAAGTACTTACCATCTTGCTCCAGTTGTCAGGGAAGCAGAGAATGGCTCAGTCCCTCTTTGAAACAGCCAAAGTAGAAGACATGCCTTTTGCTTTTGAGAAGAGTGCTTTCAAGTAGTTTGAAACCTTCAACCGTACAGTTTTAATGAAAGACTCTGGCATGCCTAAGGTTCTCCTTCAGGCAGAAATTGCACCTTCTCTGTTCTTCAGCAGAAGTTGATACCTCTTTACTTGCACACACTTGTTTATGCCCTTACTGCTCTGCCACTTGACTATTAAACAAACTCTTACTACACCAATCTTCCCCTTCCTAACTTCTCCCAAACAAACTTATTTAACAAGCTTATGTATTATCAGCTTTTATTTTTATTTCATTCTGAAGTTATGCAGCATCACTACAGAACAATACAGCTCTCCTGGAAAGCTAGAAACTGCTACGCATTGGTATCTCACCTAGCTGTTACAAAAGAGCTAGCTCTCACCTAGTTCTACAGAAGAGCTGTGCTATGAAAACATTCTTTCAGTGTACATCTGTGAGAAGAGTTTGGCTCTATCATGTCTTACAGTCTCCTAGCTGAAGATAGCAAGAAGATCTATTTTGAGACTTTTCTTCCTAACATTGAACAAACCCAGCTCTCTTAGCCCCTACATGTATGTCTGTCATGTGCTCCAGTCCCCTAATCATCCCCCTGCACTTGCTCCAGTATCAGAGCAAGGTAACCTAGAACAGGTTCTCAGGCCATGTTCAGTCAGGGCTTGAGTAATGCAGAGGATGGAGATGTCACAACCTTTCTTGGAAACCTGTTCTAGTTTTCGATCATCCATATAGTAAAGAAATTTTTCCTAATCTTTAAATGGAATTTCTTGTATTTTAATTCATGCTAACTACCTCTTTACATTTCATTGGGCACTTCTGAGAAGAATGTCTCTCCATCTCCTTTACCACCCCATATCAGGTACTTATGCACATTGATCAGATCCATCAGAGTGCTGTCTCCTCCAGCCTAAACTATCCCATCTCTCTCGATGTCTCTTCATGTGTCATATGTTCCATCTGGTGTCTTAAACATCTTTTAAGCCTTTCTCTGGACTCTTTCCAGTGTGCTCATGTCACTTTGTACTGGGGAGCCCAAAAATGGACACAGAACTCCAGATATGTTTTATCAGTGTTTAGTAGAGTGGCAGGATCACTTTCCTTGACTTGCTGATGATGCTGTTCCTAATGCAGCCCAAGATGCTGTTGGCTGCCTTTGCCACAAGGAAACACTGCTGGTCAACCTGTTGTCCACTAGGACCTTCAGGGCCTTTTCTTCAAAGCTGTTTTCTAGTCTGTCTGCCCCCAGACTGTGCTGTCGTATGAGGTTATTCCTTCCTAGATGCAGAACTTTGCATTTCCTGTTGAATTTCATGAGATTCCTGCCAGCCCATTTCTCAAGCCTGTCTGAGGTTCTGCTGAAGTGCAGACCTGTCCTCTTGGGCATTGACTGTTTCCCCCAGTTTGATATAACCTGTGAATGTTCTTGGGGTACATATCAAGCAATCTGCAAATCCTGTAAGCAACCACTCCCTTTCTTGGAAGTCTGAGTTTGATATTGTCTGGAGCTACCAAGGGCCAGAGGCAACACAGGTGGGTGGTAACATAACATTAACAGGGTCATAATGAAGTACAGGTGGTAGCTCTTAATCACTTTTGTCACTTCCCTGTTTAACTCTAATGTTCCTCAAGAGATTAGCATTAGAGATTTTACCTCTGCACATGCCAATAATGTTCCAGTGCTGACAGGCAGAGATTGCAGGCTCAGCGCCCAAGCTTGATCAGTATCTACAAACTACGTGCTCCTCTGCCATGTCCCTTGTAGGACTTGCTTCAACACCATCTTCCAGAGAAGGCTCCATACAAATACCATTGCTACTGTCACTTTACATGAGCATGTCAGAAGATGAAAATAATAGTATCTTCCTTTACCTATACAATAACCCCAGGGACAGGCAAGTTACCTCTGAGAAGAAGGTCGGGGGGTCTGCATCCACATTACCTGAGTGGGCTCAAGACCATCTCAAGTTGAGTGTCATGCTGAATCTCATTATGCAGAAACAAGCATTCAGGAGCCATTGAGCTGGAAAAAAAAAGTAAAAACAGGAAGAAAAAAAAAAAGAAAAGTGATCTCCTGTTTTCCAAAGAAAATGAGATTATGAAAATCACTATGGAGACAAAGATATGGTTTAGTGGTGGTCTTGGAAGTTCTGAAGTAATGGTTGGACTTAATGATCTAAAAGGTCTTTTCCAACATAGTTGATTCTACGATTCCAAATGAAGTTTCTAAACCCAGGAAGGCTCTACTGACTGAAGTATTGCACAGGAAAAGTACAGCATGAAGTCTGGCAGGAGGCTAAAGAAAAGTGACTGATTTCTGCTGCTATTTCAGACTATAGAGAAAGTGTATTGAATTCCTTAACACAGAATTCTGTATGGAAGCAGGAAAATGGTATTTGTGTCAGTGGACTTGAGAACAACAAGCACACAAAAAACATTGTTCTTTACACTGCTCAGACCTAATTGGGAGGAATGTGATTTTCTAAGTCAGAAGGAAGAGTCACCAAAGAAGAATCCCTGGTTATGAAATCAATAGGCAATGGAAAAAAAAGAGCAGCTCAGAGTTTTATCTGCGCTGAACTTGGTGATTTTCTTAGTGCCTTTTCTTAGTTACCTTTGTAATCAGAATCTCCAAACTCTACACACAGTATCACAGCACAACGAGGAGGAAGAACCAAATGCAGAATAGTACTATTGACAGACTACATAGAGGAGAAAAAGACTAACCAAAACAGTGATCACAGACAGCGGTAAGCAGATCCACACATATGACTTGTGTACGTTTATCAGGTTGACCTTTATATTCCAGACTCTTACCTAAGACCAAGAAAACCAAAAAGTGATAATAAATCCCAGGCCTGGAGCACCTGAAGTACTTACATGAAAGCAACAAGTAAGCCCAGAAATACACTGAAGTTGTTAAAGAAATTATTTAATTACCATTTAAAGGTCAGCCAGTCACCTGTGAAAAAAAGAAAAAAAGAGGCAGTGCATGGTAAAAGGCGAGGAAATGAAAAGTAGCAGAATTAAAGTGTCACTCTCCCATACTTACAGGGACCCGGCAATTTTCTCTCAGAAAAAGAGGGGTTCAAAGGTCAGTTGGTATTAAACCTGAACACTAATGATCTCACTGCTTACTCCAAGGGGTCTGATGACTGGGCAAGAGGCCAGTGCATCTTAGTCAGTAAAATATCTCAATTAGTTGCAAACTCTTTGCCAAGTTACTCAGATGCATAATATGGCTCCCCCTAATTTCTTCTTCTTCTTTTCTTATGAGGGAAGAGGGGTTTTCCTCTACATAGGAGTACAGACTTCCACAAGGTACTGATCACAAACACAGAGTTTAGACGACATTTTAATTTAAATTTAGACAACTTTTAAAAGGCTCTAATTTTTGTTTCATTGTAGGCCAAAACCTGACAAATTTTAAAATATGTTTGATGCTTCTAACTAACTGTTACCTTGCATCTTGATTATTCAAATCCTGGGTCTATTTGATTATAAAAAATATCAGTTCTTTCCACGTCACCCCAAGCCAACTCAAACATGATTCTTTTATACTGTAGCTACGAAGCCAGTCTCTTATACTCCTCTCTCTCTCTTTAATTCTGACACAGCTATCTGTCTGATAGCTGTGCCTTCATGAAACATTTTGGATTTACTAAAACAGAGTATTTTGAAAAAAAAAAAAATAAAAAAGTTATCTTCCAGCTCTAATGAACTGATATTCTGTATATAGAATTACCAAGTTATTGCAAGCTTTTGCTATGTGCTATGGATGTTTACAGAAGATACTGCTCATGTACACAGACTGACACAATATTGTTCACCAAACAAGTTCTTTATCATCTAACTGCACAAGGTCTCTCAGGATCTTGGTTTTTTGCTTTATTCACTGTCAAGAGACCCACATTAGACACTTCCATCTCTGTGATTATCAAGGTTTGATTAATTTTAAACTTTTATATTGCAGCAGATATCTATAGCTCTATTTCACTAGTAACTGAAATGCAAATTATGATCTTGACCCAAAAGATATACGCTCAATATCATGAGTCCTACCTTCTGCCATGATATCCCTGGAAAGAATGGTGAGAGCATAACACTTTACACCATTACATCCATTGTCAAGGAAGCTAAAGACTAAGCAGGGATACAAGATTGGGTAAGATGATCTCAAGAGGTCATGAAGTTCATACTCTCACTTAGAATGACAGAGTCTGTCCAGTGTTTGCTGTATGGTTTGTGACCTATCTTACAAAAATCACCAATGACATTTTCAGCTGTCTTGATCCAGTGCTTAGCTCTCTGTATAGGTACAAAGGTCTGTTTACAATTTAATCCTACTCTTGATCAGTAAAAGTTAAGCTAATTATTTCTTCTGCTTTTCTTGAGAATATGAAACCAACAGGTCATCAGTCTTGTTATAACAGCATTTCAGTCCTCCTCAATTTATTTATGCTTTAAAGTACAGGGAAAAATATTTTTATTTGAATGATAGAAATGCAACATGACATCAATTGTTTTGGTCTAGAGTCTTTAATGACATAATCTTTTAAGACATTGATACTAATTTTTCAAAAGGGAAAGTGATTTTAGAAAATGTTAATGCAAGTATTTAAGCACTTTCTAAGCAGACTATTTAATCTAGAAAGTGATGAAACAAAATATTTCAGCACTTTCCCTAATGCCAAAATTTGTTGTTGAATTATATAATAAAGTGTTCATATCACATTGGTCTCCACAAGAGTATTTTCGTACATGCACTGTTCATTCCCTTTCTAGATATCTTTCTAGTTTGCCTTGAATAAATGATTATTATTTTTAAGTACTTTCTTATATCAGCTTTACATATACCTTGCAATAATTTATTATAAGCCATATGTTTCAAATTTCCTCATAGGATATCCAAAGGTAGTGCTAAAAGCCTAGACAATCAAGATATCTCTTGTCCCTAACTTCTTCATATAATGGGTCACTGCATTTCAAAGAGGGAAATTAATCTAATCTAACATGATATGCTCTTGACAAATTTATGTCTGCTGTTTCCTCTAATCTTTAAGTATTTACAAATTGATAATTAAATTACACGTTTCAGCGTCTTGCTAGTTACTGTCATTAGGCTAACTGCACTGTAATACTCAGGTCTTCTTCCTTTTTACCTATGAGGCCTAAATTTGCTTTCTTCAGTCCTCTGAATGTTATCTTGCAATGCAATTCACTCCTCATTCACAGAGCTTCCAGAAGGATTTCAGATCGTTTAAACTGAGTCTTCATGATCTGATTTGTTACATGGAAAGCTATACTAGGTAGTCACAGTCCTTCTGTGTGTTGAGAAAGTGGCTTGCCTGGATTTGGGTAGATGGTAGAAGTACAAAAGAGATGGTTTTGATGTAGTTTTGCTTATTTATTTGAAGGAAACCCTTGCATTAATTACATTTGCTCTTTTTGAAACTGAAGGCAAAGTATGACAGGACATCTGTAAATTAGCCTTGATCTCAGCACCAGCCTCATTGTAAGCACGCCCTCACTTGTGCTTTTTTTCTTTTGTTTATGGACATGGAATTTTGCAAATTGATTTTGACGTTCTAGTCAACAACTTTTTTTGTTGTTGCATTTCCTCTGTGCCAAGTCTTCTCTTATCCCCAGATGATAATTTCTTTTTTTTTTTTTTTAATGTTGTTGCAAGGATGAGCCTTCTTTTAAAAGGTTTTTCTCAATTTGGAGGCAACTTACAGATTTTTTTGTGTGTCTGCGTCTATCTTTTATATAAAGGAATCTCTACTGACTTTGTCCTCTGCATTTGCCTCTAAATTCTCCTGCCTCTTACCTAATTATTACTTTAACTTCTCAAAATGTACCTTTTGAAGTAATGAAAATATTCTTTATCATAGACCTACTTTTGTTTATACATTCATTTAATTTAAATGTGCTAATCCTTATATCTGAGGATATTTCTCATTAGTTTCTATTCTATAAAGGCCTTGCTGCTTGATTAAAATTAACTCTAAAACAGTATCTTCCTGTCATCACTCCTTGACTACTGAGCAAAGAAAGCAGGATCTTTTCCTTTTGCTTTATCTAGTGATAAAAGTCCCTTATTATAATAAAAGCATGTTCATTAAAAAGTCGTTGGTGGCTTTTTTTATACTCAGCAAAGTCATGTAGATTTGCCTCTTCCTGACATCTAGGTTTCTCATTCTTTTCTTTCTTGTTACTTACATGCTGCACAGTACCAAGCAGGCAACAAATGGTTTGCCAATCCCCCTGTCCTCTTGTTTCTTTCCCAGTCCCTCCAATTTTTGCATTTCTCTGCGTATGTGTGGCATGCAGCAGGTCTCTCTTGGAGCTGGTTGACACTGGATCTATTGAACACGGGAAGCTTCTAGCAGCTTCTCATAGGAGCAAATACATGTGCATGTGAAATGCATACACACATATATACACGTTCACACACATCTTTCCAAATACACAGCTAAGTGTGTGAGGTGATCACATAGTGAGATTGCTCCCTTCCTAGTAGGAAAGCTTCTCTTCTCCTCAAAATCACTGGATCTATACTGAAATTGAGAATATTTTTTGGGTCATTTGGTTTGTCAGGAGTACACCAACCACATGGACTAGTACCTAATTACTGGTTACATAAATGCATGGAAAACTTTTTGAAGTAGAGATAAATGAAAACTATGACACTGACATCAAGATCTGCATTCCGTTTTCATCTGGAACCTCACCTTCATTTGCTAAAGAAACGCAAAACTGTTTAGATGCAGAGTTTGTGTTTGGTGGGGATGGTATTTATGATAAAATGTATATGTGACTGAACTGCAATTCCCTTTGAAAACTAACTTGTTCTGAGAGCTTGTGTAAGTGCTGAAAAACATTATTTTCTGTCAAGAAGGTTCATCTGTAGATCAGTATGTTAGTACTATAAATTATTAAGTAGAGTTAAGAAAACATACTTATTAACCAGTGTTCATAAAGGAGTCCATACTAGGTAAAGCTGTACAAGGTGAGTAGTATCTTGACTTGTCTCAGCTTCAGAGTGATTTTGTTCATGTTTTAAGTGTGCTATTATAAGTACATATAATGAACATATGAGTTTATTTAGTCTGAAAGTGTATATAAAGCAGACTGCTTTGTAATACAAAATGCACATTACTGTTCCTAGCCAGCATGCGTTATAAGACCTTTTAAAATATTTTGCAATTGTTTAACATCTTTCTATTCCCAGACTACGCCATCAATTAAGTTTATGTAAGTAAATGAAATGTTAGTGCTGAAGTAGTAAGGACTATATCTGAACCCAAGTCTTTTCTTGGCCTTTGAAGCTATGTGTGTACAAAACCGTTCCTTCATGTGCTATGACTGCAGATTTGACTGACTCCAACACCTGTGCAAACATGTGGTATTATGCGTGTGGATTATCTTAGTAAATGTTTGAATGCCAGATCTCCCACTTGTTTACTGGTGGTGTTGAATAGCAGGTCAAGTGTGGGTGCAAGTGTTTGCACTGTTGGATATGGGAAGGTATTTTTGTTAGTGCAACTTCACAAGTGCATAAAGGAACTGGCAGGTTGCAAATCAGGTCCATGGGGCTGACAATGGCTGCATTGGTATGGACATCTCAACTTACTATGGAACTCCACAACACACCTTGATTCATTGTATATTTACACGTAAAACTATCTTGTTCATGTCAAATTTGAGTTCCAGGAAGTCACAGTCTCAGTTCCTGGAAAGCTAGGCAGTGAGGAGGAGCAATTTCCTATGTCTACCTATGAGATGCCTTCTGCATAAACAGGATTCATGCTGAAAACATGGTAAGGTGGGAAACACAACAAGAACACCAAAATCAACAAACCAAACAAAGTAAAAAAGAACCACCACATTTTTCTTCAGCACTTCACCTGCTTCACACACATTTACGAATTCCAAGATTTGCTTCCAGAAACTTTCCAGAACTTATATTTTCTGCCTTTTCCTCTCTCTTCAGTATTTTGTGATTTTCTCTTGTCAGTTTGCTGCTCAGAACCATTTTAAACAATGTAGAGAGCAACTGTAAAAAAGAGAGAAGCTTTTCCAAGGTAAAAACACCTGCAGATTAGAGGCGGCTACAGGCCAGAATTTTATTTCAGAACTGTATTTAACAATAAGGATTTTGAACTAGCAGTAACTTGTGATTTCAGCAGAGGGACCTTGAAAATGAAAGCATTGATCAGCTATGTGAGTCAGGACACACTGAAGTGTATTGCCTGACTCAGTATGCAGTGTTTGGAGGTTAACAAAAGCAACTCAATTACAATAATACTATTTCAAGGGAACTGAGGAAAGAGAGGCCATTGCAGAAACTTACCCTGCTTGACAATGGTGAGCTTAGGAGGTATAGGTCAAATTCTCGTAGACAGAAGCAGTCACAGTACTAATGACAGTTTCTGTGTTTGGAAAGTAATTTAGAAACAAATTTACTGATTGGAAAACACAGTACTCTAAGACCCAATTATACCACTTGTCTTAAGCCTACTCAAGCTTCCGAAAATGCCTAACACATTAGCAGCCTGCTTGGAAAACATCATCTACCATAAAACTGTGAGTCTGCTACCTTATCTCAGGTGCACTGAAAGCTTGTTGTTGCTGGCCTGCTCTGAGTGGGGTCACTGTGATCCTGTCACTTTGCATGGGAGGTGGTGACTGCCCAGCGTTGATGGGGCAGTTAAGATCCCTTTAGGTCTGCCATATAGTTCTGAAAACCTCTGTTGTTTGTTTGTTTTTTTTAATTATGTGTGTGTACTCTGCACTTTCCCTACCAATTTCTATCTTACCTTTCCTGCGAAGGACTAATATGCCACAAAGGACTATATCAAATGCTAGGTGGCTTACCTACCCTAAAGGATTTCTTCACTTGTGGAAGGAAAAGAAGGTATCATTCTTGGAACAGTGGGTATAGGAGTGAACAGCTTTGAATGAATAGGAGTAAACAGCTCTGATGCCCCTTGTGCAGAGCGACAGGGGGCATCTACACATGCTGTGATTCCCAACAAATGTGGTTTTTTTATTGAAGTACTTTTAAAAATATTTTGTATGCTCATAAGTTATTTTCTGTGCAATTTATCACCTGCAGATAATTCATAGGATTGCAAATAATTCACTGAAATACAAATACTTCCCAATTCTCACAATTTCTCCATGTTATTTAAGCAAATTGCTTTAACAAAAACACTTATCAGTGTCATAGTTACATTTTTTGCGGCTTAAAATACACGTTAATTAGATTGGTGTAATATTTTATTCCAGCCAGAAAACTATAGGTTTGTAAATAATTAACTCAAAAGTGATCTACTTAACATAATTAGCATTAAGCCAGTAGGAGACAAAATATATTTATACACATTTATCAAAAGAAGTCAAGCAGCTTTTTGACTGAGTGACAGTCAAACATCTACGATTTGGTCACAAGTTTCCTGAATCTGTATCTAAGTGAATTTTCACCAAATGCCTTTTAAACTTCTAATGCTAAAGGCAATTTATCATGCATACCTGCAGAATGTTGATTTTGTAGACTTGCATCTTCCTGTTGAATTAACTCTAAATCTGGTACTTATTGAACACACAGGGCTTTCTGCCAAACCCCATCTAATTTGGTGACATCAGCAGACATGACAAATCCCACAACTATACCATCCCCATCCCTCTTCCATATTTTATATGAATCTGTAATAAGCAATGGCAATATGCTTTTTGTTTGAGCCAATTTTAGCACTTGAACTTTAAACAACAAAGAATTTTTTAAATAACAGGATTTTTTTGTTTTATTTCAAACTGATGATCTCTTCACCACTCCTTTGCTTCTTAGCTTGTAACAAATGAAGCAGATGTGCATTTATGAGACAACTTCTAAGAAGTTAAGGATTGGCTTCCAAAATTTACAATCTGCTTTGAATTCTTGTCTAGACATATTTTTAAATTGGAAAAGAGAAATGGAATGTTTATTTTTTTTTATAGTATGCCAATGTTTTGATTGATGCTGTATTAAAAAAAACAGAAAACAAAAAACAAACAAAACCCACCTACTTGAGGCAAGCAAAATTGTGTTCTGCAATACAATGATTTTATCTCTCATTGCAATAATTTGATATTCATGTGAGGTTCACACACTGCTGACTGACTCTGATGCTGTCAGAGATCTGTCTTGGTGAAACTAATCAAAAGGGAGCGGCTGATATTTTTGTCAAAGTATACACAAAAAAAGGCTGCTGCCTCATCATGGTTGTTAACAATCTCCCTCAAGTGGAAGAAGAATTTTACTGGTGAAAATTTGATCTCCAGATTTCTCCTGAAAATTTTTTCCATATGCAGTGCCTTTCAAGTAATTTCCATTGTGTTTCTTCACATATAGAAAGGAGTTCAGTTCAGCCTCTTTTCTTTTCCTGTAAATGGGTATTTTGCTTCAACCGATACTTGAAAAACCAAACAAGAAAAATGCAGTGAGGCATGATGAGAAAATCTCCACAGATTTAGAACATGGGTTCCAAAAGCATGATCCAGCTGTAAACTGTCACAGACATATACACCTTAATGGAATAACACTGATACATGCCAGCTAAAGGTCTAACCCAGAATGTTTGTAGGAATAACTGAATGCACGAAACTGGGTGTCCCATCGAGTATAAATTACCTTTCTTGGACAAACCAGATCACATTCATTTGGAAAGGAGCCCCACTAGTTGTCATTGATTTTAAAAGCATTTTTTATAGGGCCTATTCAAACCCAATGAAGTCAGTGGAACAGCTCCCCTTAATGGGTTTGGAATCAGGCGCATCATGAAAACTGTTTCACCATACGTTTCAATGACATTTAAGCTCATTTGTCCCATTCCACGAAAGCTTTATTCAGCTACTCACAGCTTGACATTCTCAGTTCTTTGGACATTTTTTGTTAATTTTTGTTAATTCCATTCTTGTCTGGAAGAAGCTGGAATGGGAAGAATTCAGTGAAATTTTTAGGCTAGGAAAAATAGTAAGCATTCTGGGTTTGTCTTGAGTTATGCAGGAATGACTCTTTTTTAATGCTAATTCAATTACGATCACCCCAAATTTGATAAGAAATATAGTATTATGATAGAGACAGAGGAAAATCTTAAAGTATTTTTTTCCATATTTATTTAATTTTGAAAGGAGAATCAAAGTAGAACCCAGACCCTACATTTTGCAAGACTGTGCAGTGTAATGTAAGATCATTTTTGGTCTTCATGGTAGCTGTATTGGTGAGCCACATTTATTATGGGATGATAATCCTTCAAAATTATAATAATGCACCCAAGAAATATGGTTGTCATCATTCTTAATACTCTTACAGTAATAGTGACAGCCATTTGGGGAACTATTTGAACAAGATCTGTATGACCCTACAGGGAAGAAAACATCTTCATATATAAACTTTCCAAGTACCATCTCATCTTTAACACCTTAAAACCTCCTGTGAACTGATGAACCTCTAAAAAGAAAAACTGGTTATTACTAGAAAGAGGAAATATGAACGGAAAATAAGAAAAATGTGTACAAAATTAATGTCTGGAATTTGTTTTTCTGTATTACAAGGCATTAGTTAGTCTAAAACTAAAGACAAGCTGAAAAGAATCCTAATAGTGTGGTTTCTTTTGAAGAGCAAATAGACACAGACATTTTATGGGGAGAGAAAAAAAGTGAGGCAAGCTATCAACCAGTGTGAAACCATGAACGTATGCCACAAGCGATATAGAAATCCCTTACATTGGTGATAACTTCCACATTCAGAAGTGGATTTTAAATGCAGTTGACTCACATTAGTTTTTGCTGTCCCATCACTGCAATTTCAAAGGCATGTCCATGGAGTTGTTATGCCATCTGCAAAGAATATCTTATTGTTAAATGGGGAACAGCGCCCGTGGTAATAAAAATTTTTACACACACACACGCACAGAGATGCTTTCTTAAAAAATGACAAGCTCTCCCCACCCCTACTGAAACAGCCAGTTGAATAATAAAAAATAAAAAAAAAAAAAAAGGGGTTAAGGACAAGTTTTGCACCTACTGGCTACTGCCTTCAGGTTTAAGGGTTTCATCTTCCTTTATTAAAATGAAAAAAAAAATTCGAAGAAAATTTTTAAAACCATTAATGCTTGTACTGTCTTATCACCTTATATGCTGGACTCTGGAAAACATCATAGACTTTTGGATAATGGTACTTTCTTTAATTTATTTTGTCTGTCAAGGAACCTTCATGGTTCTTCACAAGAATATTTAAACATCTAACCATATTCTTACTGCAGGGCCTATTTGAATCAGAACACAAATGTTTAATTGTGTTAATTTATGTAAATATGCACGATAGGATTTCTGAAGCACTTGTGTACTAATGGGCATTCACAATCTCTTAGGTACCTTCTTACTCCACAGTCTACAGCTGCATTAGCACACTACCTTCCCAAGGCAGCTGTGTCCCTGTTTCCCTTCAGCAAATAACCATTACCCGCTGCACCGCATTTTTGAAAGCCCTGTAAAGTGTTTCAAGAAAATCAAATTAATCAGTTTAAGCAGCAGGTCTTTGCTAACCCGTCTCATTTGGTTAAAATGGGTTAGGAAGCAAACTGCATGTGAAAATGAGGAGCTGATAAGTTCCTGCAGAGAATGCTCCTGAGCCCTAGAGCTGGTACCTGCGTCAGCCCTGATGTGGAAGCCAGCAGAAGCCGTGTGAATACAGCCTAACTCTTTAAACAAATGCACCCAAAGGTGTCCTCCTGACATAGATGAAACTAAATTAACGCTTAACATCCAGTGGAAAAACACATAACTAAAGGGAGAAATTGGTAGATATTAGCCTATTGTCATGCTCTGGTTTATGTTGCAGTTAGAAGTCAATGTGATATGATACAGTCCAGCACAAGCACATATGGAACGAAATGCGACATGCTATAAACAAAGTATTTTAAATGAGACTTTTTATATCCCTTAAGAAATAGAAGAAACAGTCACACGCTGCTCGTTAGCTTGTAAAATTAGACACAATGGCTTCTTTTGTAGAAAATTTCAATTCATGCCCATAAATCAAATAACACAAGCTGTTCTGATTCTAGTTTGTGGGAAAATGCTTAATTGCTTATTTCTTTGATTTGTTGTATTCTTAAAAGTTGTATTCTTGTATCTTGTGTCTGCAGAGTGGATGTTTCTTAAAGGCATCTTTTTGAATTACCTGGTATCAATCCAGTGCCCTGATGTCACTGGCACAGAAACAGGACTCTGTCTGGATTTATTAGAAGGGGGAAAGGCTCTCTTAAGTTTTCTCTGGTTTATTGCATCTTTCTTGACATCAAACTCTAATACTCAGTACAGCCTATGCCAGATGTAGCCTTTCTTTAAAATACCACGCCAATTACTGACACATAATGTCATATAAATTATGGTAAACTATTAGATAAAATGCACTGATAAAAGCAGGCCCATTAAATACTTGCTTCTCAGTTTGATTTCTCCTTTTAAACAACCACATTAAAATTACGAAAGATGGATATATTTATCCCGTATAGCACATCTGCATAGTAAAATAAAATATAAATTTAACTCTTTTTATTACTGGTTGTCAAATAAACTTTCAGATAAAGACAGAGTTTTAGCAGCTCCTGTAAGCTTTATTATGCGATTACATGCTTTCTAGTATTGCTGCAACTTAAAGGACAGATGTCATAGATCTCTTCCCAAAACAACAATTTCTTCTTTCCCTAAATATCTTATTTCTATTTCTAAACTACAAAACTCCAACACAAACTTTTAATCTACCTCCTTGAATTCAGCACTTCCCAATACGCATCTCAGACCTCACTCCAGCAGGTAACATTACCTTGCATTATATTATCATAGTGCCATTAGAGATTCCTTTTGTATATATTGGAGAACATAGCCTTATTTCCTGCCTTCTGTACTTAAGGCTAAAATGTTCACATTACTTAGTTTACAACATTTAGACTTAATGCTCAAATACAGCATGAAACTAATTATGCTTATTCACCCATAGTAGCAATCATAAAACCTTACATTCAAGTTAACCTTTATATACTTAATTCTTCTGTTCAAGGTCAAAATACATTTATGCCTGCTGGAGAAACAAAACAAAAATTATTTTTAAGTAGGCCTCTCCAAAGCACAGATTATTTCTATTTTTAAATCCATTATTTCAAGAATCCTCAGTATATAAGCAACAAGTATCTTTATATAGTTAACAAAGGGCAAAAGATTACTTGAGATCTCAGAGATTAGAAAAAGAAATATACTTTAGCCAGTCAAACGAGGTATAAAAAAACTTTTGGCTTAATTACAGAAGGATTTGGGTGGATTTTGAGATTTCTGAAACAATATTCCTGAATAAGCATGCACAAAATATAGATATAGCTTTGGGTAAATATCTGTTATAGGTTCTCTCAACCTCTGAGCACTTCTGCACAATCAGGAATTAGATCAAGGTGAAAAGAAGTCAAAAAAAAAAAAAAAAGCATGCAAATCATCTCAAGAAAAATCATGATGATAATAACTAATTATGAATAATTTAATCATTAGCTTTTTTTGGAAATTTTGATTTTTTTTTTTAAATTGTTAGCAAGCCATGCTACACAGTTTCCCCTTCATGTATGATCACATTATGTCATACTCATGGCACTGTAATCTCTGTGGGCCAGCAATTAAAAGTATGACTTTTTAGTTTAACTGTGCTCAGAGTTTGCTTTAGAGATGTCTGAAGAGTACAGAGAGGGTTAGTTGCTCTGGTGAATTTTTTGCTACTGTTTAGGCAGTAAATTTGAGCAAATATAACAGATCAAGTTCCTACAGCTAATGAGGTAAAAGACATTGCAGGTAAATTGAGGACAATGCAGCCTGCTAAGATATGTGATAACCTTTAGTTTAATCAGATTAGGAATATCTGGGAGCATCTGTATGAATCATTGTTTCACATTAGTTTCCCACAATCTTGCACAACAATAAATAAGACATTAGCATATAAGAACATTTAAAAGGAAAACAATGAATCCATAAGCTTGAAAAAACTATAAATCCTAGGGGTTCTCAGTAAAGATTTTAAAAATACATATAATGAAGGAAATTGTAGTTTAGGATGAACAGGGAAAGAGTAAACCTATCATGTGAAAAAGAATTTGGTCTATTTAACATAGTAAAACAAAGGCGAAAAAGGGACGTGACTCTTCCTCATAAAATATGAACAACTCAATAGTAGAGAGAGAAAAACAATGCTGGCACAGGAATAAATAAGAGAAAACTGACCATTAATAAATTAAAGCTGAAAACTGGAAGCCTGTTTCTTGTGTTCTTTGCAAAAACCTAAAGAAATGTACAAGTAGGGGTAAAAAATGCAATTGGTTCTGAGGAAAAACAATGGATAAATTTATTTTTATATTTTTGTGCTGAGGAAGACTGACTCAAGATACAGGGTACTGTGAAAAAATGGGCAATATCAGTGAGAAAAGTATATTTTGAACCCCTTCATATTTGAAATTAAATTACTCCATACAAAAGTCATTGTTTCATGTTCAAACGTTTCATAGATGCAGTAGATAACTGCACTTAGTTTCACACTAGATAGATTGCTTCATAATGTTAGAAGAAAATTCTGTCACTGCAAAAATTTCTTGCCTAAAAATGGTCGTAAAAACTCCACTCTGCCATTGGGTTTACCACAGCTGAGCAATTTTAACCAGGAGAGAAGAGGGTCTGTGGCTGGGATTTACATTTAAGTTCTTGTATTTTCCTGGAACTACATAAACATATGTGCACTCATCATTAAAAGGAAAAAAAAAAAAAAAAAAAGAAATTATTTCAGCTATCACTACATAATAAACTTACTGTGAATCAGTAATTGCAACATTAGCTGTTTTGGATTTGAAGTAACCTTCCACAGATTCCAATGGAAACCTTATAGCCTGAAGTATTCTAACAAGGCAAAGTATGCTAGCAAGCTGTTTTACAAACAAGCAATTAAAAGAAGAATATAATTTATTTATATCTCTTCCATCCTCCTGTCTCTCACAATTAGGAGACAGGCGAATGCATGTTTGTTTCCCAGTGCTGCAACACAATTTTTTTCTTTAAAAAGCCTAAGTGATGCGCTTCACATTGGTTAGAGCAGAGGACTATCAGAGTTCCTTTTTTACCACTTTAGCTCAAGTTTAACTATACCACATATTCCTTTCAGCTTTCTTGGGAATAGAAAAGTAAAAAGACAGCAGCGTCTTAATAATGGAAATTCAGGAATTACAATACCCTTTCTCCCTGCCAAGATGTGGCGGTCTCACAGGGACTACTCAGAAGTTTCTAAGGATAAGATGAAAACCTCCAAGGGGTGGGGTGTGATGTGCATAAACTCATGAGCATTGTCCTAAGACTGAGCTGTTCTTTTTCCATACTCTATACCACTTCTCACAGTTGAGAGTGCACCATGTCCTCAGACATGCCATTTAAATTTCACTATAGTACCCCTTAGAAAGAGGCATGCTTTATATTTTAGAAACTGCTATAAGGCTTGATTAACAAAGAAGATTAACCAGAAGGTTCCTGGAGTGTGTGGAAGGTAACTTCCTGGCGAGTGAGCCAACTAGGGAAGGCATCCACTGGACCTGTTGTTTCTGAACAAAGGACTTCTGTATGATGTGATGGTTGGAGGCCATCTCCGGCAGAACGATAATGAAATGATAAAGTTTTTGATTCTCAGAGAAGTAAGGATGGGGGTCAGCAGAACTACTACCTTGGACTTCTAAAAGGCCTGTTTAGATGCTTGACTGGAAGAGTTCCTTGGGAGGCAGTCCTGAAGGACAAAGGAAAGGATGGACATTCTTCAAGAAGAAAATATTAAAGGCATAAGAACAGGCCAACCCCATGTGCTGAAAGACAAACTGGTGTGGAAGAGCACAGGCCTTGCTGAACAGCTTTGGCTTGAACTCGGGAGAAAAAGGAGAGATTATGACCTTTGGAAGAAGGGCAACCCAGGAGGACTACAAGAATCTCATGAGGTTATGTAGGAAGAAAATTAGAAGGGTCAAAGCCCAACTTAAAACCTTTTATGACAAGGTGACCTCATTAGTGGATGAGGGAAAGGCTGTGGATGCTGTCTACCTAGACTTTAGTAAAGTCTTTGGCACTGTTTCCCACTGCGTTCTCCCAGAGAAACTGGCTGATCAAGGCTCGGACAGGTAAACTGGGCTAAAAACTGGCTGGGTGGCCAAGCCCAAAGAGCGCTAAGGAATGGAGTTAAATCCAGCTGATGGCCAGTCACAGGCGGCATTCCCCAGGGCTCAGTATTGGTGCCAGTTCTGTTCAACTTTATCAACAATCTGGACAAGCAGATTGAGTGCACCCTCAGTAAATTTGCAGATGACACCAAGCTGGCTGGGAGTATTGATCTGCTGAAGGATAAGAAAGCTCTGCAGAGGGATCTGGAACAGGCTGATCGACAAGCTGTGGCCAGTGGTATGACGTTCAACAAGGCAAAGTGCCAGCTTCTGCACTTGGGCCACAACAATCCCATGCAATGCTTCAGGCTTGGGGAAGAGTGCTGGAAAGCTGCTCAGTGGAAAAGGATCTGGGGTGCTGGTCAGCAGCCAGCTGAACATGACCCAGCTTATGCCCAGGCAGCCAAGAAAGCCAACAGCACCCTGGCCTGTATCAGAAATAGTGTGGCCAGCCGGGCCAGGGCAGTGATCATCCCCCTGTACTCACCACTGGTGAGGCTGCACCTTGAATCCTGTGCTCAGTTCTGGGCCCCCCACTGCAAGAAAGACATTGAGGTGCTGGAGCGGGCTCAAAGCAGGGCAATGAAGCTGGTGAAGGACCTGGAGCACAAGTCTTGAGAAATGGCTGACAGAACTGGGGTTTCACCTGGAGAAAAGGATGCTCAGGGAGGCCTTACTGCTCTCTACAACTATCTGAAAGGAGGTTGTATCCAGGCGCGTGTCTCTTCTGAGTAACAAGTGATAGGACAAGATGAAACAGCCTCAAGTTGCACCAGAGGAGGTTTAGACCATATATTAGGAAAAATGTCTTCACTGAAAGGGTGATCAGGTGTTGGAACAGGCTGCCCAGGGAACTGGTAAAGTCACCATCCATGAAGGTATTTAAAAAATGTGGAGATGTGGTGTTTAGAGACATGGTTTAGTGGTGGGCATGGTAGCGCCAGCTTTATAGTTGGATTCAATGATCTTAAAGCTGTTTTCCAGCCTAAATGGTTCTATGATTCTATGATCTTCATCTATTTCCAATATTATATGAAATTAATTTACACTTTGGTCCTAGAGTGGTACATTCTCTGAGTTATGCATGTCAACTAGGCATATATTAGACCACATGGGTTTTCATAGTTTCTGTTATATATTACTGGTCTTATGAAAAACAGTGCAATTAAGCTTTGCACTTGTATGTGAAAAGATTACTCGATAAGATGCTGTATAAGAAACAAAAAATGTGAGGAAGATAAAAGGAAAAAGTATTCTCTTCATCTGAATAGAAGGAACAGGTCATTAAAAGCACATGGGCTTAACAGTACAAAACACCAAACATGCTGTCAGGTGATACGATTTAATTAAGACAAAAAATCAGTACCCACAGCTTTTGGATTTATATGTCACAACTGACTTCTCTTTATTGTCTAACATTTGAACTGCATATGCATTCAGGGTAGTAACAGTTGAATCCTTTTAACTTTCTTATTGTTGTTTGGGGGGGTTTTTTGAAGCTCACCACATGAATAGTTGAAAACTGGCACTGCCAGTTAGAAAAACCAGAACCAACAAACAGCAGAAGGGGAGGGAACTTCTACTGGTTCTCTAAAGTTCCTGGTTTTTTTGAGAAAGACATGGGAAGCAGCTTGGTAAAAAAGAGGCAGCAAACTTCATTCTAACTACCCAGACTTTGCTTTGATTGCCTGCTCCATAGCATTGATGCTCCAGGACTATATATGCTTAGCTGGAATTCCTGAAGGTTTTTTTAATTTCAGGCTTACAGAAACAGTATATTGTGTATATGCTTTGCCCTCCATCTTCCTTCGCCTTTCACAAATAAAAATTTTCACTTGGAAACATGTATTCACTCTTGTCTTCTTTCCAGAAACTACTTAAAAGAGAAAAATATCCCAAATAGCCAGTGAAGTAACAAAAGCATTTTTGGTGTACTGGATCTTAAAGAAGTTTATGAAACTGATGCTTTTCAAATGAAGAGTTCCTTCAGGAAAGAGAAAGAAACACTGCTTTGAATTCATTCTCTTAAGGCAGTTGTCACCCTCTTAAATGTGGTTAAAACATTTTCCAAATCTGTTTAATAGCTACCACTGGCTTTTTTTTTAAGCATCAAAAGTATGTACTGTCAATAACTACCAGCTGATCAGCCTCAAATCCTTTTCGGAAGTTTGAAACAGATGTGCTGCAAAATGAAGTGAGAAAAGGAGGAGGAATAGGTATTGGCAAGCCTGGATTTGTTCATAATGAAAGTAAGGGTTCTAAACTATTTCAGTGGTGGTAACCAGCAAGCTGTAACTCCAGCTATTCACTTCATAGAACAGTTAGGGTTGGAAAGGACCTTAAGATCATCAAGTTCCAACCCCCCTGCCATAGGCAGGGACACCTCACACTAAACCATGCCACCCAAGGCTCTGTCCAAC
>WYDI02022905.1:0-23356 GCA_009867235.2 Psittacus erithacus
AAAGTTGGGGCTGTTCAGCCTGGAGAAGAGAAGGCTGCCTGGAGACCTCATAGCAGCCTTCCAGTATCTGAAGGGGGCCTATAGGGATGCTGAGAAAGGACTCTTCATTAGGGACTGTAGTGATAGGACAAGGGGTAACGCATTAAAACTTAAACAAGGGAACTTTAGGCTGGCTATAGGGAAGAAGTTCTTTACTGTAAGGGTGGTGAGGCACTGGAATGGGTTGCCCAAGGAAGTTGTGAACTCTCCATCCCTGGCAGTGTTCAAGGCTGGGTTGGACAGAGCCTTCGGTGACATGGTTTAGTGGGAGGTGTTACTCAGAAAACACAAGTAATGCACAATAGGATTGCTTGGCAGTCTGACCTGAGCAGCGATCTGGGCCTTTCGGATAACTCCCCCCAGTTTATATACTAGGCATGACATGCTGTGGTATGGAGTACCCCTTTGGCTAGTTTGGGTCAGGTGTCCTGTCTCTTCTTCCTCCTGACTTCTTGTGCCCTTACTCACTGGCAGAGCATGAGAGGGAGAAGTCCTTCATCAGGGTAGGTACTACTGAGCAACATTGGTGTGTTATCAGCATTGGTCTCAGACTAAAGTTAAAACACAGCACTGCGCCAGCTACTAGGAAGAAAAATAACTGTTACAGCTGAAACCAGAGCAGTAAATTACGAGAGAGCAACAAATAAATGTGTCATTAAAAAAGCTAGTGGAATAGTAATTCCATGAAAAATCAGATTCTAAGCAGTAATGGTTTTGCTGTTGTGATAGAGGGTGAAAAACTGGCACCAGCCAAATGTCTTCAATTAGTTACGAAGGACAACTTGGAATAGAGATTTTAAACAAATAACAAATTCATTTTCTGTAGCTTTTCTGCTAACAATAAGAAACAGCTATCAAACTGAATAATTTTATTGATTTCAGTACTCAGAACCTGGCTCAGGAAAACTATCTTCCAGATGGAGCAATGGGAATAAATCAGTCAGTCCTCCTGTAGGAGCTGACTGCTTGTATAGGGCTCGCCCTCTCTTGCCACTCATGTGAATCACTGGTACCTCTGGAACTGCACATGCATAAAATTTTATAAGAAGTGAATCATCCCCAGCATGCAGCTATTAGCCCACCATCCTGAAACTGCTAAACCATCTTCCTCAATCATCCCCTGAGTCTTCTCAGCAGTGACATGTTTAGTTTTGCTCCATTTTATTGTCTAATAACAAATCTTCAGGAAATAAAATCTTTTTTATAACATCTTTCATTGGAAGAGCTTTCAAATAGCTTGGCACACCAGAAAGGACATTGGGGAATGGGATGAAGAGGTCTCATCAGAGACATCAAGACAGGTCCTGTCCTTCAAGCGTCGCCTGTGTCTCCCCCTACAGAGCTGTCCCTCCACACAGCTTGGGTGATTTTTGAAAAGAAGAGTAAGGTTTTCCAAGCTAGCAAACCTGAAAACCAGGAATCTAAGACTAAAATTAATCAGACTGACAAAGTACAGGACATTGTATTAATGACAGAACTCACATATGGCTAAGAGCTGCATTATCCTTTCTGTGTTGACTAGCCTTGGATAATAGGCTTGATGGTAGTTGGCATGAGCCTGGACTGGAAAGCATATCCCAGAAATCTAATATGACCTAGATAGTCTGCCTTTCATGAACAAACCTGTCCCTCCAAATGTCTGGACCAGGCATCTTCTCTCACTGCTCCTATTTATACTTCAGCAGAGCTTTGTGCTTTCAGGCCTCAAAGGTGCAACATAGGAAGAACTTGTCTGTTAGGCTTCCTCTGATCTGAAATACAGTCAAAAAGTAATAGCAAAAAAGAATTACATTTGGATAAATGCACATAAAATTGGATGAGAAAGCATAACTATCCATATCCTGAGTTTTCTGTTTAAAACCTGAGGAAAGACTATAAAGGAGAATGCAAGGAAGCAGGAATAATGAGAATTGCAGTCTGTAAGTGGTTTAAAGCATGGCTGCACAACATAGTATATATTATGTGTTTGCTTTAGGGTAGGAGTGTAGAAAACTTCAAAGCTCCTTTTTCTACAAGGAGATAAGCACTTCCAGCTTCTCTGCCAGTCTCTAACTATCAGAAGCTTATGCTAGAAGCTTCTCTATCTATCAGTCTTATGCTTTAGCATCCTTGACTGCAGACAAGGGTCTGATGTCAATGTCAGTGAAGGACTCTCATCATGTATTACCAAATTCATGATTAGTGCTCCTCAGAATCAGATCAAACTTATTTAAACACTGTCTCAATCAAAAAGCCTGTGACAATTGCACTTGTCATTACTGTAACTGAGTTTTGGGGGAAAAACCAGAGCTTTTGTCCCTTTTGTGTATCTTTGGTGTCTCTGGACAAAGCTAACCTGTGATTATTTGCCTTTGATATTATAAGACTCTGAACCAGTAGGGAAAGCAGTTCTTTTTTTCTTGGCACTTCATACGTGAATAGATCACAAAAAAGGCAGGAACAGCTGCTATTTCTTCATTCTTGGTTAGTGATAGAAACGGTATTTCATTGTAGGGCTGAGTTGAAAAGCTGATCTTCTTAGAGTGTATGTTCCTAGGCTGGCATGTGTAGATGCACTTAGAAGCTGACACGTTACCAGAATTTTTCTATCCCAGTGTTGATGTCATAGCATTTTATGTTACCATTCCTCTGAATAATTACCTAAGGTTATCACACAGTTTATAGCTTTCCTCTGATTCTCATGAAATAGGGACACTGCTGGGAAAGGCAATGCTAACCTTCAGGGACAAAATATAAGCAGCAGCCATTGACCTTTGAGATGATAAAATTATAAAAAAAAGCCTCCCACTTCTCTGAATTCTAATGAACTTTCTTCCTTTACTCTGGTTTAGGTTTTCCTCAGCTCAGAATCTATTGCTGAATAAAAATCTGGCATTTTTGAGTTGCTGCAGCAGGTCCAGAAAAGGGCAACAAAGCTGGTGAGCAAGTCTTATGAGGACTAACTGAGGGAACTGGGGTTGTTTAGTCTGGAGAAGAGAAGGCTCAGGGGGGACCTTATTACTTTCTATGACTACTTGAAGGGAGGTTGTAGTGAGGTGCAGGTCAATCTCTTTTTCCAAGTAACAAGTGAAAGGACAAGGGGTAATGGCCTCAAGCTACACCAGGGGAGGTTTGGATTGGATATTAGGAAAAATTTCTTAACTGAAAGAGTAATCAGGCATTGGAACAGGCTTCCTAGGAAGTGGTGGAGTCACCATCCCTGGAAGTGCTCAAAAACTGTGTATATGAGGCCCTCAGTGATATGGTTTAGTGGTGGTCTTGGCAGTCCTGGTGTTGCCTTTTCCAGCCTAGTCAGTTCTATGATTCTATGCTTATACATGCCACTTTATAACTGCTCTACCTAGCAAATCTTCTTGCATCTTTATAAAGACCAGAGGTCATTAGCCACAAGACAAAAATCTCCAAGAAAACAAGTTTTTGCAGTTCCAGTGGTTGCAAAATTGTATATTCCTCACAAGGTATTTGAATTTCATTGCCTTTAAAATCAAGTGCAGCTTTCTCATCTGGCTCTGCATTACAGGATTTACTGTTGCCTATTTATGCATCACAATTCCCAGAAGAAGCAGCAGTGCTTAGACATGAGAAGACATCACTGGCTGGCCTTGGGCATTATCTGTGTACTTAATGTACCTCTCTGTAGGTATGTCCCAAACAAAGAACTGACTTATAAGAATTAAAAATATCCATGATAAATGTTAACTATTAACAGACAAAGGTGATACATGTCAGTGCTTCATATCACAAATAAGCAGGGCATAAGGTGCTTGTCCTTTTATTAGCATGTGAATATATCAATGTTATACAAGTGACACTTAGGGAAATGAATAGTCTATTATACCATAGGATACTCATTAAAGGTAACTTTTCCTGAGGTTGCTCAATGGTGAAGTTACTAAGTGGATTAGTAGGAAGCATAAAGACAATGAATGAACTTTGCAGTGACTACTTTTAATAAAGACGGCAGGTAATTAAAAAGACTAAAGGTATCTGAGAATTCTAAGTCTAATAGTGTTCTAATGGCATTTTAAAAACATCTAACGATGGAGTAAATTGAGCTTTACAAATCATTTAGCTGGTCCTGGCATTAAGAAGTAGCTTTTATGTGATGGAGAAATTAGACGTTAAATATTGGCTCAATAAGACTTCTTATTATCAGTGTTGGCCTTTATTAAATCATAAAGTTTATGTAAATTGTAGAGCAGAAGCCTTTTCTGTGTTGGAAAAAGCTACCTTGCAAGTTCACTAGCTTTCAGCCACTGTGTTCGTGAAAAAGTACAAGACAAAATATGTGCTGAATGCATCTGAGCACAGATCCAGGCACTAAGAGGACATGCGTGGTCAGGGTTAGGAAGGCATTGTTACTTGCTGCCTTCCTCTGGAGCTCAGAGAAGAAAGCCAGTATTTCTGGGGAAAGGACTGTCTGTCCAAATAGCAGAGGGCTTTATTTTTATCTTGACTCTTAGTAGACCTGTGTTCTCTATATGTAAATGTTTAGAGTGAAGATTCAGGTGGACAGATGAGGATCTGGATTTTCTAGGGTGGGATTCAATTCATTCAGCTGTTCTGTGCCTGTGTCTTAGGAATGTGATGAAGCAACTCTTTCTGAGGAAGTCCCTAAGTTCCCTAGATACTCAAAAGGAGAAAGACAAATGGCTTTAAAGCCATCAGAAAAGGTCATGTGCACCTAATTCATGTGCTCAAATTGAGATGAGTAAGAACTCCCTCTGGAGGTTTTCACAGTCACCTACTGCTTTTTATTGACAACAAAGTGAATTTAAGCATTTCAGAAAGACTGATCTTCAAAGCCCTAAAATACAGCTCTGTTTGATGCATAATTGGGGTGAACTGCATCCAACCATGCACTTCAATAAAAAAAATTACAGTATCTTGATGAGGACAAAGCAGCCAATACAGATTTTAACCATGAAGATAAAAGGAGAAATTTTGATATAAAATTTCTTGATTGATTTCATAACAACAGAAAAAGTTCTGCATTTCACATTATAGAAGCTCATAGAAGGCTGGGATTGTATTGGCTTCTCCAGTCAAAGTTCCCCAAGCTGTGGTACACATTCCTGGGAGGAATGATAAAGCAGAAAATACATAGCAAAGCCAAGCAGACAGCACAGATATAACAACTGTTGGCAGACACTCCAGCAGACTGGAGAAATTAAGAAGCTGTTTCCTTACTCCACTGCTTAATGACTCTGATCAGGTATATAATAATAATAACAATAAAAAAATAGCATTTCCCATATTTTTCTCTATTCTAAGGCAGAAAAGCCATTAAATTTACTAAGGCTGTACTGTCTTATAGACAGCCTAATAGCAGCAGGAACAACACTGAGCTCCGGAGGCCCAAGTGGAGTGGGCATCAGTCAAGCCATGTTTCCTCAATGTTCATGCCTTTTCCAGGCAAGAACCTCAGAGGCAACCATACCCATGCAGAGCACCCTCCAGACCTTCAACCTGCTTCTCTGACTCCAAGGCAAAGTCAGTACTTGGCTGGCTGTAGCTTACATTTAAAAATAAAATAAAATAAAGTGGCTTTGTAAGGACTTCTTCGTGTTCTCACCATCTGAAGACTCTCCATGCATTCTGCTTTGCTGTTCCTTCGTCTTTCTCTCAAACCTTCTCTCAAAAGATCTTTCTTCCTGTTTCTCTTTTTCGGCTTAATGGTCTTAGTGGAACATTTTATCTTTGCAAAACATTTTAAGATTCACTTTGCATGAAAGACACTGTCCTGAGGAAAGGCCAGCTCATATTGTGCTATTTACCCAGAAAGCGAGAAAGAGCAATAAAAGAGCAACTTAATTACTTTGGAGCTGCAGTGCTTCCCACTACCATGGCCTCTGCATGAGATCCTGACACAGCCACCAGCATTTACTGCGAGAGGCATGATCTTGCTGACAACTCCTCCAGTGCTGCTTTAACCAATGTCACTGAGCAGCTCACAGCAAATGAACAAGAGATGCCACAAAGAGCAGCAGGACATCAGTGATGTAATGCAAGCTAGATAAATATCAGGAATTAACAGTGACCTCCAAAAATCATAAAAGCTTTTCTGCCCCATCCTCCTTTGCTGAACAAAAGTGTACCTTCTTCCAGCAGTGCTGTTCACTTCCTCTCAAGAGGTGCTTTATTCAGGAAAAGAGTGAAGAATCAGAGCACAGCTGCAAAAAATGAATTCCCACTCATTGCCTAAGTATTGGTATCTTTTTGTAGCTACACAAACTAGGATCATGTAGCTACATTATGTAGGTTGAAATTGTGAGACACACTGGATAGATCTGGATCTGACTTCTGAGTTTCTATCAGAGCCCAGGATCACTAGTGACTATGTCTGATGCTGTGGGGTAAGTGCATTCATCAGTAGGAAGCACTTCATTCCTCAGTGGATTAGGTTTTGAACTAAAATCCACTAAAGTTAGAAAAATCCAAGCGATCACAATTCATCTTTAGAAAACACTGATTTCTTTTTGGCCAGTGCTAGTGACTGCATGACTGGCTTAGCAGCCACTTCAGTATTTGCTTTTCCTTCTCTTCTTCCTCCTGCTTGACCTTAGGGGGAAATTCTTGCTGCTTGTCCTAGCTTGTAATTCCACTGCTGGAATACAGAGCTATGAAAGAAGCATTTCTCATGGGTTCTTTTTTAAAAGATGTAAGCATTTGGCTTTACCACTTTTGCTTCTCCCATTTCCTTAGAATTTTGTACCTGGGCCCCTATCTATATGACAAAATCAATAATGAGAACTTTAATTCACCAACTGTTTATACCCAGTGACATCCCAGACACAGGACTCATACCAAAGAGGAGACCCCCAGTCTGAGTACACAAATAAGAGAGGATATAGCAAAATGTCAGCTGTTTTTTCCTTTTCTTTTTTTTTTTTTTTTTTTTTGGTATGGTTTCTGCAGGATGCTTCAGCTCTAATTAAATCATTGCCAGTTCTGTAGTAGACAGCTACAATATTTCTTTCCTCACAGTTTCAACAGGCTTTGTGAGTTATTGCCACAGCAGCTCTTGTACTCAGCAAGTCCACTGCCAAATATGCCCTTTTTCTGCAGTGGCTGCAGGTTGGACTCACCCAAGTTAAGGATATAATAGCACAAACTGATACTCTATGCTTTCTGAGTTCATACACCATATGTGTCTTTCCAACCCAAGAAGAAAAACCTAAAAAAACCCACCACAAAAACACTGACTTTCTTTTTCACAGGTGAAAAAGGGGATTTTTGCCACTTGAAAGCCAAACCCACATCATATGTATGCCACTGCATTCACAGGTTATTATCAAGGAGAAATAAGGTTCAACTATTGACATGTTTTAGAGGTGGACCTGGCATTCCTGGGGTAACAGTTGGACTTGTTTTTAAAGGTCTTTTCCAACCAAGTTGATTCTATGATTCTGTGATTCTATGATCCCTTGTAAATTGTTATGATCCCTTGTAAATTGTTTTCCCTTTAAGATTTGTTATTTATTTATTTATTCATATGTCTTGTTCCTCCAAAACTTTGTTCATGACACCCCAAGTTACTCTTCTACTGAAACCATGTAAAACATATCACAAAGAGCACATCTCACGGAAGTGTCTCCTCGGCACATTATGAACCGTGCAGCTCCCAAAGAGCAATTTAAAATGAACAACCTTTTCCAACATCCTTTTCAGAACTGCACATGGACATTAGCCAGACGGAAGACTGAGCTGCAGAGTGTGTATTAAACTCCCCATCTGCTCTTCACAGGGCTCATCACTGATTTCTAACCCACAATAAAGTCATTTGGCCAAAAAAATATCATAGTGAATGAGACAAGTGCACCAGAAGCCAGCTGATCCTTTCCTTCCACAGTGTTTTGGGAAGGAATGTGTCCTGGTCAGCCAACATTTTCCCATTATTTGATTCCAGAGTATGTGATAGCTGTAGGTAAGTCACTCTCCAAATGAACTAGCGAAGCCAGATTACGTTCTCATTTGCACTGTGTTATAGACATTATCTCAGTTGGTCTTGGCACGACTATTAATTCACTCCCGTATAAACGATGTCAAAGTATCAAGGGCCTCAGCAGCTGTCCTGAAAACTTGGAAGAGTTTTCAGAAAGACACCTGCAAGATTCCATGTCCCAGAGAGGCTGCTTTTCCAACCCACTTCTTTCTGGCGCTCAGCTCCGGGTTGTGGCCCTACAGTTTGCGCTCCCGCAGACATTCTACAGCAAAGGATCCTGCGTTTCCCACGGACTGCCCTGCCCAGCTACATGTAGGCTTCGCATGCTCTCTCTTTGGAAATGGACCAGCCTGTGGAGCTGTGGAGCGATACCGCTCACCGTATGGGACAGCCGTGGGCTGGCAAGAGCCCGGAGTCAGTCCGGGTTGGTATGATGCCCGGTAAATCCCAAAGCCTTCCATCCTTGCAACGCCAGTGAGGCGGAGGGACTTCGCCCCTCTGCAGGCGAGAGAAACTCCCACCGCAGACTCGCACGCAAGGCCGCCAGTGCGTGTCCCACCCCCCGCGCGCAGCCCCGAGGCAGGGGTCGGGGCCGGCGAGCGGTGGCGGGGACGGGCGAGGGGAGGGCAGTGGGCGGCGCTCCCGCCGGGGCCGCGCGGGACAGCGGCGGGAGGGGAGTCGGAGGGGGAGCCAGGTAGCGGGAGAGGGCGCCGGAGCCGCAGCCGGAGCCGGGTGCGGTGAGCGGAGCGCGGGGTGTGTGCGGGCAGGAGGGTGCTGCGCTGCCGGTTCCACTTAAGCAGAAGCGTTTGGGGGCGGTCTGGGTGTTTCTTTTTTTAAAGGCGGTCGGCACTTTGCTCGTGGGTGCCGTTTCTCCCCCTGCCGAAATCTCGGTACGCTTCGTTCGGTCGAGTATCGCTGAGCCGGACAGCTGAGAATTGTTGCTCGCTGCTCTTTGTGCAGCGCCGGCACCAGTTCCGCTCGGTGCCCGGTGCGAGCGGTGTCTTACCGAGGGCAGCGCCTGCCCTCCGTGCCTCACCGGCTGCTACTGCTGCGGGGTTCCTCCCTGTTGTCGGTCCCCCTTGTGACCAAGGGGATTCGTTGGGTTTTCACATGCCTTTAACCTAGGTGTGTGTTAGGCCTGTGTTTGCTTCTTCCCAAGTGCTTTTTGGAAAGAACCTTTGTCCTTACCGACTTAGTGGGTCGTCAGAGTGCTTAAATGGAATTGAACGCTTCCTCGTTTCGGAGAAACTGCTTTTGCTGGAGGCAGAGAGGGGAGTGTAGGGACAGCGGCAGGGGTGTTCTGCTTCTGGCGAGAGGGAAGCCGAGAAAAGGGAGGCGCGGGTTGATTTCCATGTGTGAAGGATGCTGCAGACTGGGGGTTTGGTGCTGCAGACTGGGGGTTTGGTATTGCAGACCGTTGGGTCATCACTGTGCAAGTACATTTCTGACTCTATGGGTATAAGCATAGATTGCCAGCCGTGGGCTCTTTCACATTGTTTGTGGGAAGATGACAGGAAAGGAATTGCTCCCTCTGCAAATAAATTGTAAATGGCCATCCAATGTACTGGGAGAAGAGCTGAGCTTAGGCAGCACAATGTATAAAATAAAACAGGGTGAATGGACAAAAACGTGCCCTTTCCAACTCTTTGTGTCTAGCTAAAAGCTGCAGCCTGTTACAGCTCTTTGTAAAGGTAATAAAGTTTGGGACAGAAAGCAAGTGAAGCAAACTCTTCCTACACTTGCAAATGCTAAACAATTAGAGGGAATTTGTGAAAATAGTGGTAAAGGGCTGAGCATTTGCCACACTGATTAACATTTGTGTAAGCAGAGACAGTTAGGAATGCACACTGGGTATTACTCAATTTAAGGTTCAGGTGATTATAGCAGAATGGGAGAAAGATAAATAGAAGAAATTTATAAAATCTGGACCGTATAGGATGCATGTAGTGCTGGCAGTTTTATTCTGGCAAGTCATCCAGGTGAAGGGCTTTTGTCTGTTCCCCTCTGATTTTGCTTTTTACAGTCATTTTGACCCGTTCTGATGTTTTTGTGCCTGAACAGACAGAAACGAAGGGCAGCCTGAAACAACTAGCCTCCTTCTCCCTGCTCTAAAGCCTGGAAGGGCTTTTCCTCCTTAGGAGTGGTTGCAGATGCTTGTAGCTGGGTACTGGCTGCCTTTCTTCCTCACCTCATCTTCAGACTGGGTCATCTATATCACCTGAAGTGGTTGAAGGAGAGTTAAGAATGCCACCCCTGCCTCCCTCATGTTTCCCTGGCTTTCCACTGCTCTGTTGTGCAGTCTTGCCTGCCGGCAGACTGCTGCTTGCTGTATCCAGTACGTATGCATTGCCGTCAACAGGAGAGAAATGCTGTTGGACCTTCAAATGAGGGGAAGGGCTCCTGGATTATTTCAGCATCCAAGTCTACTCTAGTACTATCACCAAGTAGGTGGGTGTATGTATATGAATATATTTGGCTTAGGAAACTATTGCTGCTTGCATTCTGTTAACCTTCTCAGATGTAAAAGGCTGACTGGGATAGCTTGTGTCTGCCAAGTATTTTGGTTCATAACTGGGTCTTACTGGTGCAGCACAAATAATAAATTGTATTCTGTAAATTCCCCATCCGAGGCAGGAAGCAGTGCAGTTTTCCTCCCAGCCCCGTCTATACAAAAGCAAAAGAGGAATTAGCTCTGTTCTATAGTACATCCAGGAGTTACTGAAAAATCTGGTGTTTCTGATAGGTTTGAGACTTGGAATTTATATACTAGAAAGTCGAGACGTTTTGCCCTCTACTCTCTTGCAAGCACTCCTCCCCTTGTGTCTTCATGACTGCGGTTACCTCCTTTTCCTGGTTTGCACAGAGGAAATCCTGCTACGGCATAGTCGATCCATGGCGCTGCTGCAAAAACCCACCTCTTAGCCTGCATTTTCCCACTTCTGCTGCTCCCCCTTCTCCCCAGCATTGGACATGTCAGTCATAGGCTTCATTTTCAAGTGTCCTCAATAGCCTCCCCATATGTCTTGTACCTACAACCTCTCCTGCTTTACCAAGACATACCCCTGGGCTTTGATCAGCCTGTGCTCTCAGCATCTGTCTCCCTCAACACAAAGGTGATAGCTTTCGCCGAGCTTTGTCTTGTAGCTTCGTAGGGGTACCCTGTCCATCATTTCATTAATTTCCTTGATATATCCCGGCACATTTGCTTTTGCTGTGATGCCTTCAGCAGCTGTCTGGTGAGATGTTGAGACCAGCCCTTGCCTGTACTGCCACCATCCCTGTCACTGGAGTTAGTCCAGCGTTGGATATGAGCACAATAATGTCTTCATTATTGTGCAAGGACACCTGAGAGGCAATGTCACACAGAACACTATCTAGCACCAGCGAAAGCTCTCTTTCCATAGTCTACATTATCCTCACTTGCTCTTTTTGGCATTTCAGGTGCAACCCTGCCCCCTTATGCTTACACGTTACAGCATTACATTGCAACTCCGCTTGTGAGAGTGTTGTCCCTTTGCATAAGTCATTGCAGACTGTTTTGCAAACAGTGACAATATGACAATATTATGCACACAAATACAGATATGATAATGCCAGTTTCTTTGTCAAGGGAGAGCATGCAGCCTGCATTGTAAAATAAGGGATGGTGTGAGGATGGAGAGCTTTTCTGTTATACCGCTGGGAGGAAAGAGAATTGAAGGTTTTCCTGTGTCTGTCTTGGTAAAGCAGGCTGAGGCACCTGAGTTGGGAAGCAGAGTTACAAGCAAGCGAAGTTACTGTGATAGCACATCTTTGCCTAAAATTCCTTTGACATTTAAGTTCATGGTACATAGCTGGTACTGCATCTGCTTTTTTGGTTTCTGAAACATGATGATGGATTAACAGAACCAAGTGTACAAAATTCTGTCCTAGCGTTATGTTGTGTCAGGATTTCTAAGGAGGTTAACATGAAATCTGCTTAACATTTTTGGGTTTGATATGGACCATATACTTTATTTCTATAAAATACATTAAGCCAGTGTGTCAGCTGAATTTTATTATAGGAAAGTGTTTTCTTATTACTCTGGATTCAACTTACTGGGTCACAACTTCATTAGTTAAGGACTAATAACCCTATTGACTAGCAAAGTTAAGGGCCACTTACTGTTCAGCAGAGCCTCTTGCTGATGTCTGCAGGGAGGGCTTCTGAAACGGGGTGGATGTGCTTTCAGACGTTCTGAGCGACAAAGACTCTCAGCTATGCTCTTGTGTACAGCCACCTCATCTGGCATCGGGCAGGACACTGTGCCACAGCACTGAAGGGGACAATAGAGACCTTAAATCCATTCACTTCCAGATTTAGCTACATTTTTTCCTAAAACTGTGTTCCTAATAGGTGAAGGGGTCTGTGCCTGATATGTCTGATGTTTTTTCCCCTTTACCTGAAGGGATGCTGAACCTGAGGGTCTGAACCCTGCAAATTGTTAGCTTCACCTGTGGGTGTGATGGAGGAGGAAAGCAAGCTCTGATAACAAAGCCTGCTTGCCCTGGGGCTTAATATTTTATCTGGTAGATTTTGCTCTGAGAAAAGGATGTGGAGAAGCTGGAGCACTGCCCTATGAGAAGTCCATGCAGCTTCATGAAGGGCAGACACAGCACACAGCCCTCCACTGCAGTGTTCATCAGACCTCAAGTGTGGAGCCCAGTGCTAGTCTGCTTGATTGAATACAAAAAGGTGGTTATTGGGAGCCCATGTTAAGAGCCAGGCACAAGCTAACAAAGCTTAATTAACTGTTGTTTGTTCTGAGATTAATTGCATCACCACCATCCCCATGTGCTGGGAGGCATCTTCTCCTCAGAGCCTTATCAGTGTCGATGGGATGCTCCAGGCAGCCGCTTGCAGCCTTGGCAAGGACAGGTAGCAGAAATAGGATGACTTAACCATGAAAGGACATGGCAAGACAGAAGTGGTTGAAATATTTTCATATACTTATTCTACTGAGGAAAATGGGCTTTAACTGAATTGTTCTCTTTACCTTCCTTTCTTTTTGCCCTGTGAAAAAGTAAATCTCTAGTTAAACAGCCATTCCACTCTACACTAAATTTCCTATTCAAACAAAACTTTAAAATCTGGAGTTGAAAGAAATCAAACAAGACATTGTTCCACAAAACACAGAAATGACGGAATCCTGATGCCCAGTGGTTCCTTCTTCTTCCCTAGCTAGCCTTGCCCTGGACCTCCTTTCCTGCTGGGCATCCGTGGTCTGTTACTTTGACAGTGACATCTTAGCAGCTGTTTTGGCTGTAGAAGTCAATTACTGAGATCCAAAGCTATCAGGGGGAGCCAAATGGCTGTGTGAACCTTTGTATCCCCTCTTCCTGATCATCTGCTGTCATTAAACTTTAGGAGCATGATTGTCATTGAGGTCTCTGCCTGGGGTTGAATTTGGCTGAGGGTGGCCAACAGGAACAAAAGTTATTCCGAGTGGGAATAAAAGGAATAAATCTGGGACTGCACAGCAAGAAATCAAATATGACCTGTCATTATGGACA
Source organism: Psittacus erithacus (assembly GCA_009867235.2). Lineage (NCBI taxonomy): Eukaryota > Metazoa > Chordata > Aves > Psittaciformes > Psittacidae > Psittacus > Psittacus erithacus. The sequence continues at coordinate 13,517 of WYDI02022905.1, forward strand.
ACAGAGAGTGGGCTGTTGAGTTTTGGGGTGGGTTTTTTTCAGCAACCTATATTTTTTCACAATTTCAACAAAAGTGTGAAAGAAATATTTTTAGCAAACTAGCACAGGAAGGAGACCAATTTCCTCAGTGACTGAGATGCAGACTCACGCTCCCATGAGAGGCAGGACCATGAGGGCCCCATTCCTCCATTTGAGGTCCCAGGTGTAAATCAGTGAGACTCTTTTCCCCATTCATATCCCGAGACAAAGCAGGAGCAGAAAAGTCCCTGCTCCCCATATATCTTATTGATGATAAGACTGAATACAGTGTTGGGGCCAAATCTTGTTGTGCCAGAACATGGTCAGCACAAGCCTCAGCTGTGGGCTAGTGCTGCAGCTGAGACCATGAAAATAGCTGTGAAGAGCATTAGACTGGTATAAGAGGGATGAAGGACTGTGGGATAGAAATGTGTGTGCCAAGGGGTCTTCTGTAACTAATCTTCTTGATGTTCTGGTCTGAATATTTCTGTGTTCTTCAAAGGTAATTAAAAGCTCAGACATCACCATCTCACTGTGTATGCTTGCCATTTGAATATGAATGCGTGCGTTTAAAGAGCCTTGAGGATGTATTGCGTTTTGCACTTCATCACCAGCGTGTTTAATCAGCTCAAGATTTGGTGGGCTCTGTTCCCTTCGCCTTGCTGGGAATTGGGTTGTTGTACTGAATGAAGGGCTAAGTGGGCAAGAGCAGTGCTCTGTGTGTCAGGAGGGAGAGGAATAAAGAAGATTCTGCAGAGACAAAAGAGAGCTGGAAAAAGAAGCAAAATATTTTCTGTTTGCCTTGTTTGAAGATACAGTCCCTGTTGCCAGAGATCCGTGCCTCTTTCTCCCTGAGAGCTGTTCTGAAAGAAACAAACAAAAGGGAAAAGGGTCTTTGCTATGAGCAGACAAAACTGAGGGACATAGGATCGAGCTGTCTGTTACATGAGGCAGATTTGCCAGAGAAAAGGTGCCTGGGGACTGTTGCATTCCTCTCTCCATCCCAGTACCACTGCCTGCCTCAGCCTGTGTGCTACTTGGCAAGGTGACATGGTGCATGCCCTCATATCCAGAGGACGTGCTGCTGCGTCCACCCCTGGGGAAGCTGACTTTGGGTTCACCTACAGCCCCCCCACCTCTCCTTGTGCACAGGGTGATGATCAGGAAGCTGTCTAACTCCCTTTGGGTGGAACAGTAGTATAATCAATGTTATCATAGCATTTGGATTTCAACAGTGCTGACTTTTAACAGCTGCACTAGATAATTTTCTTTATTGAACTTGGACAGGCTTAAACCATAAGTGATTCAGTGATTGAAGGGATGAAAGCAATACAACAATGCATTAACATTCATCCCCAGAGGTCTGCTTCTCTAATGCAGTTCAAACCAAACGTGCTGAAAGGGTAGAGCTCTGAGATGTGCAATGATTGTGCAAGCGTCTTTTCTTTCCCAGAGGGGGAGGATCTTTCTGAAAGTGGTCTTACTTTTGCTTTAATCTCCATTATCTGGGGTTATTTCTTCGTATGCAATCAATTTAATTTGTTTTATTAAAAACAGTTCAGGGGCCACATTTTATTTTAGGTATTGAATAATGTAGCACACAAAATTCTGCTAATTATCCTTGTGTGTATACAGTATTCAGTTTGGGGATTTCAGGTAAGTGAACTTGAACTGCAGATTGTCTGAAATAAAGAGAATAAGTAAACAGTAGTGTGTAATCCAGGAAGACCAATTCCCAGTAGAAGTCTTTAGGGGATAATGGGAAATGGATTGGACTGCAGATACAGTGCTCTGGTGCTTAAAGAGGTGTCAAGGGACAACAGGCTGTCTTGGTCCTGGAGCACTCTGCAAAAGAGGAAGAGGCAGGTGTTCCACCAGAGCATGGCTGTAGAGCAGAGATCAGGATCATGGTTTTGATGTTATACATGCAGTGCTGTAACTGGACAGAAGGATGTGTCTAGCAGAAATGAAACAGAAGCCAGGATTCCAGGCATTTTGTTTTTTTCTGAAACTTCTGGCGTAAAGAGGAGTCAAAATTCAGCACTTTTCCTCCCTGTTTTATTTATCAACATTGTTATTCCTAAACTCTTCAGCTTTGATTTGCTTTTTTATAGGGGCTTTTCTCAGTATGCAGTCCTTTTAGATTTGGGCGTGATAACTAACCACATCCTGCACATTGGACACTTGGCTTTCATCTCCGTATATTCCTGCTTGTAAGTATTTTATTCATTCTCCTTGCTTTTATCTTACTTCTAAAGAGCAGGTTCAACTGACGAGCTCTGGATCTGATCCCAGGTTATGATGGCTTTGCTTTACATTGATATAAATAACTCTATAATCTGCAGATTCATGGGAAATGTAAATGATACAAGCATTTGAGCCTATCTTATTTAATCTAAGTATCCTTATGGCTTTGAGAGTTTCCTTTTCGCAACCCCACAGAAAACCCTAAATAAAATGTGACTTGATTTTCACCTGCAACCAAACCATCTGGGCACTTGTCTTCTTAGATTTTGAAAGTCATAAATTTAAATCACATTAAATCATAATTAAAAAAAATGAAATTAGACCATACATTAAGGAGGACTTTGCTTGTGGCAGGAAATAGTTTTTCCTTTTCCTTGAGTGTGCTATTTTATTGAGTCAGTTTGTTTCCCTGGCAGAGTGGTAAAGGGATTTTCTGCTCCTGGAGGGTCCATCTGTAATAGGAAAAAGAAGCATCCTACTTACGTGTGTCTTTTGATTGGTAAAGGCATACATATAAGAATTAAGGATCATATTCTTGCTAAACTCGAATTCTTTGCCTTTGCTACATATGTTTTCAATGGAATAAGATGTTGCTTATTTTTTTTTTGCCTAGATTTACTGTCTAATTTGGTTGCATGATGTTAAATTGCTACTTTTTTCCAGTCTAGAGCAAATTGTTTTTCAAGGCTGAAGAATTCCCTATATACAAAGTTCATTCTGTCCTTTAGTAGGAGCATGCAAATATATTTTTATTGGCATTAAATGCTTTGTGTTACATATTAACTGGAAGAATATTATGTGCTGATATAGTCCTATATGTTACAGGAAATAAACATAGAAAATGAAGGTGATGAGAAGGAAGATCAAAGAATTAAACCAGAAGCTCACTGGCCTTTGTACATATATTGCATTAACAAGGGTCATGAGATATTTTAATCTTTTTAATAGACCTAGTGAAAACTTGTTGCCAGCTTTTGGAAGTAATCACTGATAACAGAATTTGGGAAGTGACACACTTTTAGGGATGAGGAGGTTTCATCCTGGAACTGGCATCACTGTACTGGCTGGGAACCTGCATAATCCTCCTCCTGCTCTTCCTGCTCTGGTGCTGAATGAAGAGAGGTTGTTTTGTTTTCAAGTCATAAGGGAAGATACCATTATCTGCTCACTCCTGGCTTTAACTTTCCAAAAGGGCAAAAGAGAGCAGAGAACACACTTGTGAGTTCTTTAACAGTTGGTGTCAGCTTTAATGAATGTCCTCTGCCTCCACTCTCCTACTCAAATCAAAGAGATGTCTGCCTCTGTTTTAGCACAGACCCAGACTACCATCTTGCAACTCATCTCCCTATCCTAGCCATTTCCTAGCTAGATTAATGGCCAGTAATTTTAGTTCCATTTGGATCTGCTAACCACCAGATCCTCCCCATCAGAGGGACAGTCCCAAGTCTTTCATTGAGATCACATTGTTTCATTAGTGTGGGTATGCTTCTTTCACCCTCATCTCCATATCCCCTGGGACACGTGCAAGCATGGGAACTGGCTCCATGGGAGGACAGTCTGCAAGGTGATGAAGCCTCATGGCCAGAGGCCCCTTCCGCCAGGATCCATGAACATCTGACATGGGCGAGTTTCTTCAGCTGTCCTGCACTGCATCAGTGAGCGACTCTCTGCCCTGCAGAAGAAAAGGGGGTTATTTTAACAAAAACCTCTGTTTTGAAGATGTTAGAAATCTAGTCCTTCTGCCACACTCATCCTCTGCCTTTCTGTATACATTAAATAGACAAAAGGGTTTTACGTTATTAGGGAAGGAAGGCAGAGTCAGTTAACAGCATATTGATGTCTGATGGGATGAAGGACCTCACTATTGTACCTATGGTAAAGACAAGTTAAGCTTTCTTCTTGTTGTAGTTTAAGCCCAGCCACGCAGTCTCTCACTCACTCCCCGCCTTCCTCCCTCAGCTCCTGAAGGGATGGGGAGGACAAACAAAAGAATACAACTCCCACGGGTTGAGGTAAGAACAGTCCAGTAACTAAGGTATAACACAAACCACTGCTGCTGCCACCAATGATAACAATGACAAGGGAAATAACAAGAGAAGAGAATACAACGGCTCACCACCGACCGATACCCAGCCCCACCCCAGCAGTGATCTAGCCCTTCCAGGGAACCGCCCCCAGTTCCATCCTGGGCATGACATGCTGCGGTATGGAATACCTCTTTGGTCAGTTTAGGTCAGGTGTCCTGTGTCTGCTTCCTCCCGGCTTCCCCTCCTCCCTGGCAGAGCATGAGGCTCAGAAAGTCCTTGGTCAGAGTAATCATTACTGAGCAGCAACTAAAAACATTGGTGTTATCAGTGCTGTTCCCAGGCCGAAAGTCAAAAACACAGCAGCGCACCTAAGAAGGAGAAAAAAAGACTGCTACTGCTGAACCCAGGACACCTCTGTAAGGAGTTGTTTACAATAAGGGCTTTTTAGAATACCTCCTCCTTGTAAAGAAAGGATTGATGTGAGACTGTGACAAAAATGTTAGTTTTGTAGCATAAAAATGCTGATTTTCTTTGGTGTCAATTTCTCTCTGCCTAAACATTTTGAAACCTCTGAAACAGGGTATTTCTCAGCTTGTAGTCACAAAAGCCAGGAAGAACCAAGAAAGCAAAGTGCTTCTCTTTGGCTTATAAATTTTCAAGAAAATGAACCAGATTTGCCTGTGCTTCCTGTTTCTTAATTTTTAGGGGTTCAGCAGTTGTGAATATGCTATATTAAGTTGTAGTTCAGTGACCCTGAAGAAATAGAGTTGTTGCATCAAGATATGCAGAGAAATAAAATACAGGCAACTGGATGGTAAAGGATTTATGACATTGAGACTATGAAAAAGCTCTCTGTTTACTACATGCCATTCTGGAGAGTGCTGAAGTCTCATTTATCGTTCACCTTAGATTGAACTGGGAGATGACTAGTGTCTCAGCAATGCTCAAGATTGAATTACATATACTACATATAATTTGGCACCTAGGGCATATGCTAATCGATGAGGTCTCTGCTCCTGAGCATATTTCCATTTTCTGAAAAAAGTAGGTTTTGTAACAGGTGCCATCAAAGTTTCTGACAGTGGATAGCTTTGGCATGACTACCCAGGCTGATTCTACATGTTACCTGGGATTTACCTCTTACATAGTGATGGCTCACTTAATCCCTTACCATTTTGTCCTGCTTTTGGTGAATGCCAGTTTGCCTGTCTCCTGCTTACACAGGATAAAAGAGAAAATTAAAAACTCCAACTAAGGCTGCCTACAGTATCTGCTAGGTAGTCCTACCCTTGGAATAAGGGTGGTTGTCCTCACCTGTGAAAACTGATCTATACTGAGGACATGAATAGAGGAGCAATGCACAGCTGGAAGAAAATACACTAGTGGTTCTGGTAGAAAAGTGAGCATGTGCAAATGACACCATGTGTGTAGCAGGGCCTCTCCTTGTGTGCCAGCTGTCATATTTGGGGACTAAAGAAGTAGAACAAGGTTTTGCGCACTTGCACATCTAAACCCAGCAGAGTGTGGAGGTGGAGTCTGTGCTGCCTTGGTACAGTGAGTTGTTTTACTGAAATGTGTGAATCTTTCTAGCCAGTTTGCCCATCAGAGCAGCAAGGCTGAGTAATGGAATAACAGCAGCAAGAAAACTCATCCAGTGTCAGAAGGGCAGATCATGACCTGAGACTTTCAGCAGTGGGGTTGGACTTGATAACTCAGGAAGTCTCAAGTTGTGCATCCCTGTCTTGGGATTACAGAGGTGTCTGAGAAAGATCCAGCTCTCTAACGCAGATCCAGCTACACCACAAAATCTAAGTCCCCCAGAAGACAGGTCCCAGTTCTCCTGACCCAAGAGTTTGCAGGATTGGTTATTTGGGAAGCCTTCTCCTGTCAGACTTCCTCTCCACCTCCAGTCATTTAGCAACAGCACTTTAAATTCAGTCTTTGCCTTAAACCAATTCAGCTTTCCAACAACAGATGAGTGAAAGGTACAGACTACTACAGAATTTGAAAGCTTTGGCTCCTCAGTTGAATTCCTTGATCAGTTTATGGCTTCTAGAAAGACAACGGGTTTATTGTAGGTAGCCACTTTGTTTTGCCATTATACTTTGAAGTCAGTGACAAAATTCTCTGTCGTTTTTTGGAACCAGGTTTGGGCTAGATGTTATGATGTTGTTCTGTTTAGTTTTCAGAAATGCACAAAACCAATTGCCAAAAAAGAAGGTGAAGCTGACATCTGGCTTTATTGAGGGATATTCCTTTGGGAGGACTAGGATAAGAGAGATAAATGGTTCATGCTACTTACCTTCTCCCAGCAGAAGCAGGAACCTGAGCTGAAGAATAGCAATGGTCCACTGAACAAAACTACTTGTGGATCCCACTCTTGAAAGCTGAGAGGTCTGATTTGCAGCATGGCAGAGGTTGATGCAGCCCTAGGACATTGTAGGGGAATTTTGGTCCAGAATAGCATTTGCACCCTTACCCCACATCACTGGCTGAGCTATTCTGGCTGCTCTCCATCAGGATTGAAGTGTAGGAACAGCACCAGGGAACATCATCCGGATCAGATCCATTTTATTTCTGCATGTGTTTTGTACCTTCCCTATGAATACTACTCAGATGTCAGGACCAGATATGTTCACACTCTGTATGATTTTGCTGTTTACTCCAGCAGGGTACAGATGGTTGGTAAAAAACTTTTTAAAATGAGGAGGACCTTACACTTTAGGTCCATATTTTTAGATGTGTGATTAAAACATCACAGATTTTTTTTTTTCATCTTCCTTAAAATATTACTGTAAGAGCCACTTTAGCTGAAGCTACATTTTGTGGTGAGATTCATTTACACCTCACGTCAGTACACACTGTGAGTGAGGCAACTAGGATCTGGACCATAGTCATTTGGAATCACAGATTTAGTGTCTCTATTCTCAATACAAAATACTTGGTTAAAAATAGCCCTGTTGACATTGTAAGACCTATAAAGGCTCTGATCTAGCAAAACACATCTCTGCTTAACTGTGAGGTTCTGATTAGTTCTATTTAAGATCATAAATTTCCCACTGACTTCAAAGCAAGACCCACTCTGAAGTTCTTCCTTGTACCAGGGCCAAAACTGTTAATGGAAAAAGTAGAACGTGGCAGATTTCATATTTGTGAAGAATTTAAAGGCTTTTAACTTCTGCCATGTTAAAGAATTTATGTGAATTAATTCTTTAAGTTATTATAGAGCAATTCAATTAATAATGGATCTGCTTTTCATTATGATGAGTAATCAAGGATAAGCATCTTCTATATCAAAGCTTATCTTTTAGAAAGGATAAATTAGCTATAATGCGCTTAACTACTTCCAGAACATGAAATGAACATGTATTGTTCCATTAGTTAATTTTGGGTCACTGAATTAAAGACAGTTCAAAAGGAGTATAATCTCATAAGGATCTCTTTGTTCAGTCTGTTGTGACTTATTTCACAAGGTACAATAAATACTGTTTCTTGTGGGGCTAAATACTATTAGTGTTGTAAAATGGTTTTGGTTTAGTATATTTTCTGCGTCAGTATGAATTACCACAAAAGTAAGAATTTTTTATCTGGTATTTGTAGATGCAGTTTTGTACTCCTACATATCTTGTAGGCTATCAGGGTGGTTGATTAACCAAAAGCCTCACAGTAAAACAATGCAATTAATAAAAAACAGAAACAACAACGGGAATGTAACCTTTTATCCATGAAGACATTACAGATGTGTATGTGCTAGTAAATTAATCCAGGCCAAGGCATAAGCCTGTCTTCATCTCTCCTGTTGAATTAGCAAGCACCCTCCAAGCAATGCTTGGATATATTTGGGGTTACGACTGGCCATTATTCATTCCCTAAGGCAGCTGTGATTTGGCCAGCCTGTCATTGGGGATAAAAGGGAGCTTTGTCATCTTGATGCAGCACAGGTTGTCCTCAAGATCAGAGAATAGCCTTGACCTGTTTTTTGTAGTAGTATAGATGTAGTTCTGAGGTATAGAAAGTAAAAATAAGGTTTAAAAATGCAGAATCAGGTTCTATCTACCACTTAATGTAGTTCTTGTTTATTTAGGCACTTTTGGGCTTTTTGTGGCATATAGCATAACGTCTTAAATTTAAATTACAGTGCAAAAGTACAGTGGGTAGCTATGCAACTTCAGTGGCTGCGAAGCAACTTCTTAGCTTTTCTCTCAGAGTGTCTCCAAGGCTTTTGTGTTCACAGAGGAGAAACAGTACCAGCAGAAAAGTACCTTATCCTTCTTACACGTCTTGAGTTCAGGTTGGGGCTTTTGTGGTTACATCGTATGTCAAAAGGTGTCAGCCTCTTGAAGAAAGAAGTACTTTACTGAGTTAGCAGAGGTAGCATGTTTAAAGGAAAAATTGTAAGCAGACCATTGCCAGGAACAGTGCTGGGAAACTCATGGAAACACAAAGAGATACTTGAGCAGTTGCGTGACACACAAGGAGAGAACCCAGACTGTCGCATCATTACTTCCAGGGGCCTGATTTTGTCTCTGGCTGATGCTGACATTTGCTTTCTCTATCAGCATGAAAATCAGTGGGATTTTCCTCAAAGCTTCTAACAGTGAGTTAGAGATAATTGTATTGAACTGGGACCACAGGATGAGGCTGAAAGCAAGGTCAGGATGAAGACGGACCACACTTGGAATGGATATTGTCTTTCTTTTAGAGGGAAAGCTCACTCTCTTTCCTTGTGGTGCCTGAGTATCTGCAGTTAGAGGTTGGCCATGGATGGATGGATTGAAAGATTGTATGTGGATGATCATATTCAGAAAATTAGCTTCATTTCCTACCCACTTGCACCTTGCATTGTCTGTTTTATATCAAAACAAAGGCAAGGGGTTGCACCATTTAATTCAGCTACAGCATGTCAGCTTTTTACAAGCAGTTCCCCATCATCAAGCCTTCTCTTACACTTCCAAGCTGCACCTGGGGACTGACTGCATTTTTAAACAAAACACAAAGCAGCTTAGTATACCATGATCTGCTTGTCCTGTGCTATTTTGACCTTTGCCAGCACCTGAACTTCCATATCCCAACACAAAGTGGCTGGAGGCAAAACTTTTTCACAGATGGGATCTCTTCCCCATTTGCTGCCCTTAGGTAGTCCCCTTGCATGTGTTGAGCTGTCAGAGCTGCCCATTCCCTTGAGATTTAGGTCTCAGCAGCTGCAACACTTTGTTGAAACCTGCCTGTCACTGAGATCTCCACAGCAGCATTACAGCATGATGTATTTCGATCTTTAAAACTATTTGATCCATTTTATAAATATATGGTAAGAAAGCAGGTCTGGCAGATTTTCTCATTCTGAGTACCTGTCATGGTTTCAGCCAAGCCATAAATCAGAAAACCACGTAGCCCGCTCGCTCACTCCCCCCTTTCTTCCTGCCTGCTCCTGGAGGGATGGGGAGGAGAATCGAAAGAATTCAGCTCCCACTGGCTGAGATAAGAACAGTCCAGTAACTAAGGTATAACACAAACCACTGCTGCTGCCACCAATAATAACAATGATAAG